>JBBPCS010029973.1:0-22744 GCA_037974645.1 Hollardia meadi
CCCCCCCCCCCCCCCCCCCCCCCCCCCCCCACAAGTAGGCTGTACTATGATTGTTAGTTTTAAAAGTGTGTGTTTTATGTTTGACTTGTTATTGAACACACAGCCACTGGAATATTTTTGTTTCTCTGATGGCCTGCAGCAACACAAAGTCTCAAGGCGCTTGATGTAGTTTCTATGCAGCCTTTGAGTTGCCAACATATCCAGTCTGTTATCATCAGACATTTTTGTGACAAACAGACTCGAGAAAGTTCCCAACTCTCCCTCGTCAAGGATGGCTTGAAATGAAATTCATTTTCACTACACGTGTTAGAAAATGATACTTCCAATATTATAGTTCTGTGGAATTTTTCTGCATATAAAAATAATTGATGTATACAAAAGCCCTAAATGGGGCTTGAAAATGTCTTCACATAAAACCTAATGGCACTATAAGCCTAAGTGAATCTGCAGTAGATTCCTCCGTGACAAGGCTGACTATTTGGCCAGAGAGTCATAAAACAAAGGCTCCAAGTAATTACAACTATACTTAACGCTTAACGGCTCCGTGCCTATGATGGTGGGCGGACAGAGACACAACTGGATACAATGAAATTTGTTGGAGGACAGGCACGAAGTCCCATTTTTAAACATAATGGAGAACAGGTTAGGGGTGACAAAAATACTATTTACAAAAATGAGAAGGGGGCATATCGTCCTCTATTTATGTGTTCCCCGTGCCCTTAATTTGATCTGACCCGAGTTCATTTCTAGACACTTCAAACAAACATGGCCACTTTGGGCTTGTGCTCAATGTTAATGGTGTGATTAGTGCCGTATCTTTCCCTCGGTGTGGCAATTTATTTTGCCCCATTAAGCCTTTGAAGCTATGCCCTGCTGACTCAGATGCTCTTAGTAACAAACAGTAATATTAAAATGGCTATTACCACCAAAATCTATCATCTGGAATGGACCATCAGGTCATAGCAAAGTGTAGCCCTGGTGAAATGCCTGAAAAGGAACGCAATAAATTCTCCGTGTGTGTTCTCAGGGAAGAGGAATGGCTGCCAATTTTATTGCAGATTCTAACCGCAAATTTTGACAAGATCCTCCATTTTCCGAACTCAATCAAGTGATCAGGCGTAGGAATAGGGGCATGAACTTACAATGTAAATACAAAAGAAGTCCAATCTTACAGTGGTGTAAACAGGGTAATAAATCATACTCAAACCATGGTGGAACCCACAGGTAAGATGTTGTCTATATTGCTAGCAAACAGGTAATCTCAATTGAAACAACTAATTTAACCGCTTGTAATTGCCCTCTGAAACAATAAATAGAACCGTTTTCTGGTCTATTGGCTGCATGATTTCCAAAGCCATTAAAACCCAACATTGCAATAATGAAACAGTCCAAAAATTACTTTGTTAGGATTGGGACAGATTGTGGTTTTGGTTAAAATAGCTACAGTGGGTGTCACGGTTTGAAGAAACCATTTACTGTATATAAAGATGGACAACAAGTCTCCACTTCCTCCCACCGTAGAAAAATGAAGCCAAAATATCCCGAATACAAGCGCTGGTGACATCATTTATGGCCAGAGTCGGCACAGTAGTGATCGGGCAGTGGGGTGGAGGTCGGGCTGGTCACATACACAACTTTCACCCAAGGGACCGGAGTTCACGTCCCATTTGAAACCAAGTGTCACCAGTCTTAACCACGTGGTTTTTGTGCCTCAACTTAACCAAATGTCACAGCTGTTTTATGCCTAAACCTAAATAATAATTTTTGAAAAATAAGGTAGACCTTGTGCGTCAGGATGAGAGAGTTGCCTTTACATCGTGAGCGGGACTCAGCTGTTAATCGTGACATCACACCGACTTTTCCTCGCATCAAATAACTAATCAAAACCAAATTAATCTGCAAAGTGAACACTAGAATAGACATCGGCGTGATAAGAACTACCTAAAATGTCCAATAACACCTTTAGGAAAAAACTGACGTGTACTCTTTTGTTTGACCCATGTCCTATCTGCTAACAAGGAGGGGACCTGTACTGCAGCCAGCCACCAGGGGGCGATCAAGATATCTTGGCAATCAATGTTGACTACTTCGCCAACAATAGGCATGAGTCATAACTTCGAGGAACACTAGATTGATTTGCCACTTGAATAAAAGTAAAATAAATTAAATGTAAATTGTAAAAGTAAACTGGCATTTAGAGAAATGGCTCGTGAATGTTTTGTTTTTAACTCTTTTCTCCTACGGAAAAAATACGGTAATCACAAACTTCTTTATATATAGAATTTTTTTACCAGGATATTGTGCAACGAGGCAACCCCTTAGTGTATAACAGCATGTTTCAGTCCAGTTTTCATTCATTATTAGTCCTCCAGATTTTTTGACTCATTCCACTAAGTAGATCAGTGTGATTGATATCTAAATAGACTACGCTCATCGTAGCAAACATCTCCTGCATTGCAGGCTGGAATCACAGTTGCCCTTTCCATTTTCAGACGTTTAATATAATTAGTAAAGACTTTGCGCTCCTGCTCACTGATCTGGCCAATCAGATGGTAAATTTAGAGGCCATAATCGCATTCGATTTGACATCAACACAGCTCTCTGGCATGAGCCCAAACACGGGCTGAACAGATGAGACATACAGTAACAGTAGAAAGGCAGCTTTAAATTAAGCAAACATCCAATCGATTTGGGAAGCGATTTTGCTTATTTGTGATTTAAAATGCAGTTTACTCTTTTGCTGCATTGCAGAGTTTACAAACCATTAAAGCATGCAGGCTGGGGATGTGTTCCTTCTGACTATGATGAATTGCCTGCAGCTTATCAACATGAGTTGGCATATGGTGTGAGGACATGGCTTGATGGGATGTCAATCAATCTGTCTATGATTTGAATGTGCGCGTATGATTTTTCTTTGCCCGTGGTGAGGAGTAATCCCAAGATGCATCTTAAGTAAGCATTAATTCAGTGTCAGAATATTCAGAGGTAGATTTACTGGATGCCAGACTGTATGGAGCTATCCGTAGAGGTTTGACGGATTCAAATTTGTGCCGTTTTAAAGTAAGAGATATTCTTTATTCTAGCAAACAAAGAAACAACATTATTACGACCTTTGAAGTTCTTCTGAGCACTCTCATTTATGCCATGACCTTTTTCATGTAATATAAAACCAGACCTTTAGAGAACCAGATGCACTTGTAGAGATAAAGTGCATTAGAATCAGTTTGAAATATGAGTAGTGGATGAGAAGAGAGCAAAAACGATGCATGGCCAGGGTTTTGGTAATGATCAGAGATATCATCTCAAGTAAGCTCATTTTCACACACACACACACGATATTCCAATAACATGCCAAGTGTGCTACAGCTTTTTACAGATACAGACTTTTAGGAATAATTCTAGTAATTCCTTAAACTTCCTAACCTTACGCAGCATAGTTTGTAATATCACAGCTTGTCTTCCAACTTGAAAGGATTTACCGTACTTTCATTCTTTAGTATGACCAATAACTTTGCCAGAGCAATCCTTCACATTAAACATTAAGTCCCATCTGTTTAAGTATGCTATAGCCAAGTGTTACATGGCATTATGTTTATTGATTGAACCTCCTTTAAAATGTCTTCAAAACTTTCATACTAAATATTAATGGCAGGTTGAGATCTCATTCCATCTAAACATGGAACGCTAATTTGGTGTATTGAGCTCTACTCTTTAGGACTGATGATTTACTTTTAAACAGAACGTGCATGTCGGAGAGTAGAATTGTATCGAACACGAGGCCCCACGTATTTCTGAGCGATAATAGGGTAATTTAGAAAAACTGAAAGCCCTGCTTTTCACCCAGACATGCAGATAGAGAATAAAATGAGAGCAGACTGTAGCATTTTGCGAGTTAAACAGACGTCTCGTATGTATGGCGCCGACACAGTCTTCATTTGATGAAAATCTGTCAACAAATACATTCACAAGAGCGGAACAAGTACACATCACTGCCCAGTAAATAAGACTATCATTCTGGTCATACGATGTTACACATTTGTCGGCTGACTGCGTCTTAAATTCAATGGGAGCAATTTGACATCAGGTTAGCAATTTGTGATTTGCTAGTGCTGCATGTTAAATATAATCAGTCAGCATTTACTTGGTAATATGGCATGCCTGTCATATAATATATGTTTTCCTGGATAGCTGTGTTTTTTCATTCTAAAGGCAAATGCAGGGTGAATACCAATGTCTGTTTTCATTAAATAAGAATGTCGATGTGTGTCAGGGCTGCAAGGCTTTCTCAGCGCTTTAGTTTTTTATTTTTTTTCCCTCAAACAACACCCGATTTTGTTTTTACTGAAACCGCATTGTGGATGCAATCAGCATACGAAATGTGTATTTGATGTGTCGCTCACATGGCACACTAATAATGACTTCTTGGCATAATCCTGCATACATTTTCTTATGTACATATAGTATATATATATATATGTATCCAAATGTGCAGGCACATGTGTGCATGTGTGTAGCTGCAGGTGAGGGTAATGGGTCCACAAAATATCCTGGCTGTGGACATGCACCGTTTGTCACTCCTCGGAAATAGAGAGGTCTGAGAAAACAGAACAAAACCGCTAATGCTAACCACATTCGGTGAGCTAGGGGACAACAACTGAGAGGCAACGATGGTGCAGTGTTCTCAATTTAGTGGTCTGAACCTGCCTGTTTATTTGTCATAATTACAACCTCATACATTGAAATGAGAATGAAAACTTCTGAAATAGAGACCATGAAAACATCTGAACCAGGCCGAAAGGAAATCATTGATCTGCTTCCTGTTTCCTCAGCTTTGCTTTAAGATAAAGTTATTAGGGCTCCGTCCTTACTTGCACTGCAACTGATCAATATACTTAAGCCTTATGTCTCTACCCCTGTTGCGCACTTTCTGTTTATTGCTGCATTTGGCAAGAACAACACTAAAAAGCATTATCAGCCTGTCACTGAAATCAATGCGGCTGATAAAGTTGGTGCTTTGAATTTGGCACTCAGGCCCAGCGAGGCTTCAGGAAACAGTTATAAACATGCAAAACAGGTTATAAAACATATTTAATGAGTTGGCATTAACCTTTTTTGGCATCTCTACATACCCTATCTGCATTTAAATTGCACACTGTTTTAGGTTTTTGAAATAATAAAGCATGCCTGATTTAGTAATGCTTTAATGGCAGTGACGGCGTTGTTGTACTTTTTTGTTTAATTGAGTTCATAAATGTGTCCGGAGATAACGAAAGGTGAATAAGGTAAGGACGATTATGTATTATTTTCTGGTGTAATTAGATGTGATAGCTGCTATGATTTTAAGTCAATCAATTCATTAATAATGTAATTCCCAGAAAGTATAATCTTGCGGTAAATGATCTGCTGAAGATTTGATGAGAGGAGCTCCCGTAGACTATTGTATCAAAGGGATGAATACGGAAATAACAATTATTCATTTTAATGATTTTAATCATAACTCTATAAGACGGGTCATACTACTGCAGCCTGATAAGAGGTCAGCTTATTACAGCCCAAGTCATTTTAAAGAGAGACAACTAAACAGACATGGAAACTGTTTTATACAAGCGAATCAGGCAAAGAGAATATTGCTCACACAACAATAACGTGGATAAAATGATACGTTGCAGAGATACAGTAATAAATGCTACCTGAGTGCTCCCATTTTTAAGGACACAATTGTTATGAACCAGCCCGTTCTCATGCCCAGCTTGTCAGATATTGACGGTTTTGTCATGGGTCTTTGGAGGTCAGGGTTGAGTGGAGGGTCACACACATGACTTTCATCCAGGAGACCGACGTTGGTGTCCCGTTTGAAACCAAGCATCACCAGTCGTTCCTTAACCCAATCATGTGTTTTTTGTGGTTTAACCAAAGTAACGTAGACCTTGTGATTCAGGATAAGACGTGTGTTGGCTAGAGATGCTAAAGGGAAGGGTTAGCGAGTCGACGAGTGACACCAAAGGGTACCTTGCACGTCTGGATAAGATGTGAAGAGTGCATGACAAAACGTTGGTAATGGACGAGCTGGGATGAGAATGCATTGAATGAACATACTGTATCTGCCAAGGTGGTAAATGTTGATACACAATCTGCATCTGTTCACTGGCAACACGTTAAATTTATCGCCAAAGTTTTTCATTATTATATTTTTTCATGTTTCGATTACATCACAACATAATAACTGACAGAAAACAGGATGCAAACCCAGATATGTTTTGCCCATTTGGCACGGTGCAAATCCAGTCGGTTCATCATCTTGCATGTCAACTCTTCACAGGCTGCCACTTTACTTAATTGAATGAACCACAAGGGTATTTCATTTGTTTTTGCTAGAATACCTGCTCGCAGCTACCAACACAGGATTCATGAAGGTGTCGAGGAAAGATCATGGTCTTGGTGCAAAACTGAAGAAGTTAAAAGTGACTTGACAATTTTAGCATTTAAAAAAAAATATATGATCAGTCCTGGTCTTCATGTGGATCTTCTTTGACCCATAAAACCCACCCAACCATTGTTTCAGACAAAGTAAACCCCCTCATGCCAACAGCACTCCATGGATCGTAATTTTTCAGGCACGTCCCATGTAGCTCCATCAGATTTGGATGCTGATCGGCGTATATACGTATATTCCTAATTTTAACCAAAGTGTGTTTGTTGCACAAAGTCTTTGAAGTATTGAACAGTCGTCCTGTGTAGATGAGGCATTCCAATTTGAGACAGTTTGTTCCCTCTCTAATGAAAATAGCTCTCGGGGTCTGATTATAGCTCTGATTGGCTCAGGTCATTATAGACTGTGTTGAGCGCTGAGATGTGTCAGCTTTTCTTTTAGCTCCATTTACAGGGACGAATCTTTCCATCACTTGCTCTGACATTTGCCATCTGCGACGGCTATTTAACAGTGTTTTCATTAGTAATTTAGAAGTTTGCTATAAAATGAGCTTTAAACTTATTAAAATTGTTGGCCCACAGTAAATGTAAAGCGGGAACCATTTAAAAATCAATTGTGCGAGACCCACTTCAGGGACCACTGGGCTAGGCAGCACTTACGTTTCTCTCCAAACATATTTGGCAAAAGTAATTAGTAGTGACAGGGTTGCACGAAAATAAAAAAAATAAAATAATAAGTAGCAGTCACAGGTGCAGTTTGCTTCAGTTCAGGGGGCTCACTGAACCCCCTAGTGGCTGTAGTCAAAAAACTAATCATTTATTGTAATGCCTTGCTCTATACTAATAAAGCATAAACTAATTGTGTAGTAATTATTGTAATAACATATTTTTTCTGGTGTTATTCTGTGGTGGACACGCTCACACATATACCCACGACAGTGACAGAAGGAGAGGTCACCTCAGCTCACCACCGCCGCCTTGAAAGAAGACTTTTTGACATGTTTCTGTTTGCTAGCAGCGACAGCGCTGACGCTGCACCTGCTGCACCCGTCGTCAAAAAGTGATCGTATGCCCAAAAACTGGTTGTGTCGCCCAGTTTCAAAACGTCTACAGCTGCTTTTATGTGGATCAAACAGTCCTAATGTGCAAATACACATAAATTCATGTCGGTGAATAGCAATGGCATTATGATGATTATTAATTTGGTGTAAATGAAGCCTCTGTTGTACACATTTATTTTTGTAAACCGCCAACCATAAAGTTCAAACTGTGCCTGTGTTTGCATTGTTTCAATCCTCTGGCATCCGTATTGGAAATCCGAACAACCTAAACAAAAGATGAAGACTATTTTTTACTTACTTTACGTTTCACTCCTCGTACTTTCCGAATTCCTAATGATATTTTTCTGGGAAATCTTCTTCTTACCCTATCATCCATCATACACTTCCAGTTAATTAACTCCAGTTGTTAAGCTAGCATAACCTAAACATAAAGTCACTTCAGGCCAGCCATGCATGCACGAAGGCAGGCAAAGATATATGCAAAGATTGATCAATTTCCAGTTTAAATTGCCAATAATGAATGAATGATACGTAGATATTTACCCAGGTTGGAATGCAGCATTTCTTTCATGAAGTCATACAAATAGCTAAAATAACTCCCAGAACTTCGTCTCTATTTTCAGCTTGTTAGTTCATTTTTCTACACAGTTCTACTTCCATCATTACAAAATTGACCTGCACCTCCACTACAATTAACTTTTTTGTAAAGTATCTCCTTTTCTCTTGGCCAGGTTGTCATACATTTTTCCACTATTTATTTCACACATTTCTCCAGCAGATACCAGCAGTGGTTGCTGGGAAATGTGTTTCAAATCTACATTTAAAAAGCAGCAAGGAGCATTATTAATGGAGGAATTGCCCGTAAACGCGCTTGTATGAAATTATCATTAAAATTTTAACTTTCGAGTGGAGACCGGCGGGTTTTCGTTGTGTAATCCACACAAGGCGGAGGCGAGTGCTGTGATCGGAACAGTTGGTGATAAGAGAATCCAAGGTACAGAAGATTGGGTTTTATGACACAGAGGCTGGTATTAAACCACGGCCTGAGGTCACACACTTATTGAACCATGGCAATTTATTGATCTTTTGCCTGCTTGTACTCCGCATTGTGACATAAATTCGGAGTTAGTAATGGTGAAGGAGAAGATAGATGCTTATTAGATTAGAGGCCTGATCCCAATTACTTGGTTCTGAGACTGTGTGATCAACAAACAGATGACGGCAGTGATTCTCAGGCATGGGGAGCGAGAAATTTCAAATTGTTTAAAGAAAATATCATCCGTTCATGTTCATCTAATCATTTGATTAAAAGAAAGAAGAAAAAAAAGGATTAATTTTTACCATACAAATACCAGAAAATGGAGTTAATGCTTCCTTTTTAAATTTGATCATTTAATTTGATCATCATTCTTTCAGTGTAGTTAGCTTAGTTTACAATATTCCGTCTAAAGTATAGTTATTTGTGGCCACATCCTTGTTTGTGAAACACTGAACTGAGTGAATTTCAGGTAACGGCTTGCAAAGAATCCCTTCTAATCATACCGCATGCAGTACATCAGATAAAAGGCTTTCCGTTGGTCAACCTTTGCTGTGTGTGTATGCTTTGAATGTACAGGGCTGTATGCACTGGCAGTCTGTCTCCTCTGATCAGTCAGCTGAATGCACAGGGATACAGCTGGAGCGCAGGATGCTATAGACTCCATGCAGAGTAGAACAAACAGCATCATCGCTGCACCCGGAGAAAAACCTCCACTCAGACACATCAAGCTTTGGGCAAAAACTCAAAACACTTCCTCCTGAAAACTTTTGTGGTGTGTTTCATATTGAAGCTGGATGACTTTACAGACAGCGACAATAACAACACAGCGTTGGTCCAGTTGAGTTTAATAGTGGTGGTTTGTAAAAATCGGCTTGTTTTACTCGTGATTTTAATTTATTATAGTTTGGTTAATTGCTATGATTTCTTTTGCGCTCTTTATTCCGCGGATCACTTGACAATCACACTGTGATTCTACTGTGATGCCATTGTTCCCCTGTATCCTATTCATAGAGTTTAACACGCTATTCTTCCTTTCTTCAGCTATGATTGTTATCACTACTCATGGCTACTACTATAGACCGTTTTCCTCTGAAATCACACTCATAATGGGAAGCTCAGATGCTGGGATAATGTCATATTGTGTTTCAGATTGCACCTCATTTAAGTTTAGTTGATATACAGTAAGAATCCTTTATCATTTCAACGTTTTCCAATTGATCAACAACTGAAAGGACAACGGATGGTGAGAATCCAGAGGGACATTGGGTCAACTGCTTCCTAGCTAAAACTATCATTTGATAGTGTTAGATGATAAAGGATGCAAGTTAATTCTTATAAGCCTGGACGTAAAACGCACTGAGTGTAATCAGGCTTCCAATGTAATGTACCAACTTCGTCACATAACGATGTTTTGTCATGCGCCCTTCACGTCTTTTCCAGACATGTAAGGTACCCTTTGGCGTCTGTGGCCAACGCACTAAGCACTTCCCTTTAGCATCTCTAGCCAATGGGCAAAGGCTCATTACTGCGTTACTTTGGTTACATTTAGGCAAAAAACCTACTCGGTTAGGTTCAGGAACGTTTGGTTTCAAACGGGACGCGAACGCCCATTTCTTGGGTGAAAGTCGTGTGTGTGACCCTCCACTCGAACCTGAACTTCACCCCTCTTGGAATTTTCTCGCTTTGGAAGGTATGTCGCGCTACGTCATCTGTTCAAGTTGTCTGATGCTGACACGGACGGCTTTACATAGCAGGTACATTAAACCCTTGTGCGTCCTTGCCTGACACCAAAGGGTACCTTGTGCGTCTGGATGGGATGCAAAGGGCCGTGACAAAACATCTATATCTGACGAACTGGGCATGAGAACGGGTTGAATGTACATTATTTTGTTTAATGTAATCTATATAAACATTACACAGAATTATGCATTCCAGTGAGCATTACAACACATTCACTGTTGCACTGATGTTCAAATTAATGCCTTTCCTAACATATTGTGTAACTATCAAGTGGTAATGTTTGCTAGGAGGTGGCTGAATGCTAACTGTTGTCTCATGGTAGCGAATGGGTAGCCATGTGAATATGGGCTATACCTAGTGTTACATTTATTCTAAGCTTTCAGAAGGATGTTGGGAACTGTAGTGGAGGTAAAACAATTGATCAACACTAAATTAATCAACAGTTTTTTGTTTTTTTAAAATAATTAATCATTTAAGTCATTTATCAATCCCAAAACATGGAACCAGAGAATGTTAGAATAACACTGGACGAAAACTGAGTACATGAAGTGTTAAGACTAAGACATGATATGAATCAGATAATAGAAATGCTACACATGGCTACAAAAACAGACTTAAGTTCAGTGAACTGAATGGAATCATAATATTAGCAAAACTTTACAATTAACAATAAAATAAACCGTAAAATCAAAGAATTAGCTTTAATTGTTTGAGTGGAAAAAGTTAAATTATTAAACGTACTTGGTTTCGTCAAACAATTTGAGTCGATCTAACTAATAAGGTTTTGCAGTGCAGCTTTTTCACAGACACAAAAAAAAGAGCAAATAAATCTCTGAATAATCATAAAAAATGTGTGTGAAAACAAACGTTATAGTTGCAGCCCAAACAAACAAGCCCAAAGTTGACCTGATAATGTCAAAAATGATTGCCAATAAGCTGCTATCACTCTACAACTGGTAATATGAGAAGATTGTAATTAAAAAAATGTAAATCGATTGTCGTAGATGTGGCTCAAAATGAAAGCATAGTTATAATCTCTCAGGAGAAATATAGCACAATATTAATTTGTGGTGCCATCATTGCAAACAGTTCATAAAGTATGATCCTGAAATTAAACGTACAACATATGTTTAATTTCAGGAACATACTTTATGAACTCCCAATTGTGTTTTCCACATAAAAAACAGCTCTAAAAGGCACATTTGCAAATGCCACAGTGTGCAATCCAAGGTTATCATTTTTGAAGCATCAGAGTTGGACCACTTCTGTAAGCACATGCAACGTTTCCTTCGGAGCGTCCAAACCTTTGAAGAAACCCAGGCGTCTTACAAGCATCTTTGATCTTGAAGGCACCCCAAGGCTCTCTGTTGAAACCCCTCTGAACCCTTATTTTTTGACAGTGTTCGGGAGGTTCTGTGGCTGGATGGGTGATGAGCCCATATTGTGTTACTGGTCCTGCAGGGGGGATTAAAGGTGTATGGGCTCCGCAGGGATTAGTGAGAGGCAAAGAGCAGGGACTGTGAGTGGCCCATTAAAATGGCAGGGAAGGAGGACAAGGTTATCCATCTCATTCATGTAATAAAGGCGCAATTGATCTGTTCCAATGAGAGCCAAAGAACATGAGGTATTCTGCTTTGTTTCAGTTAACACAGCCCATGTCTATAGGGAGGGCGATTTAGCCGATGATGGCAGTCATGCTCAAACCGTGTCCATCTCTCTTTTCTTCTGCTACAATGGGTTTGTACACAGTGCCTATCTGATGTATTGCTTTGATAATTTTTCACTTCTTCATCTCGCACATTAGTTAAAACTATGGTAATGCTGTAGCAGTCTGTGAAGCATGTCCAGAACAGAAATACTCATTCTGCATCAAATTATATCCATAAGTGCTTTTAGCCAGTGTTTCATGTCAACATTCGTTTTATTTCAGACACCGAAACACAAACATTTGCTTATGTGATTAGATGAGTGAGGGCCAAACAATATGAAGTGCCAACACATCAGCGTGGATTAAGAAAAAGTTTGAAATATGTATGTGCAAGCTGTTTTGGCCAGTGAGTAAAACAATGATCAAATGCATTCTTCCTCATTAATGTCCCAATGAAAATTATGCTTTAAAATGCACTGAGAATCCAACATAACCATACATAAGGCCGCAAATAACACTCATTATCATTACTAAGTAAATCAAAGGGTTATTTTTTGGTTTCATGGTTTGGTCCACGAAATCAGATGGCAGATTAAAATACAGTATGTCTTTGGCGCCATGGCCTGGGTGAATACTCGATTCTGATCGGTTGCAACACATCCATTAATTCCTTATAACGGACACCTACTAAGTAGTTCCAGTGACACTTTGTCTGTTCGCTGTACTGAATTAAAGTGCTGGCTACATAGTATCAGCCATTGACATAAATAAAGATGGACGACGCGTCTCCACTTCCTCCAACTGTACAAAAATGAAGGCAAAATATCCGGGATACGAGCGCTGCGAAGTAGCGACTGGGCAACGGAGCTGCGATCTCGGGTTCCTTATAGGATTGTAATGACTGTTCAGGTATAAATCAAACCCTCAGGGCTAACCAGGGAAACTGAGTCATAGCTTGTGAAAAACTTCAGAAACACATGAAAATATACGTACATGGCTGGTCTTTTTCTTTTTTTTTTACTTTGGCAAGTGAGTAAATGAGGCATATTGCACTGCGGGGCTTGAAAAAATGTCTTAATCTATTAAAAAATGTTCCAACCCATCAACTCCTGCCTTGTCTTATGTGGCAGCAACACTATATATATATATATATTTTCCCCTTAGATTTTAGGTATTTATGGATTACCAAAATAATAAAACTAGTTCCCTCCAGAACAACACATATTACAGCCCGTTAAATGAATTAATCATTGATGTGGCTGATCCTTGTGGGAATTCAGCAACTAATCCCACCTAAGACAAGTATAAAGGCAGCAATGAAACTAATGCTACATATGAAAACTAAAACCTTTTTTTCCGCTCCTTTATGTTTACAAGCCAGACGTCTGCATCAGACTCGTGAACCTTTATGTGATGCCCTTTTCAGACTGCCAAATCTCTTCCTGCATCCAGTTCAAAAGAAGACTGTGGGAGGAAAGCAACACTGAATATTTTACATGGTCAGGAAAAAGGGACTCTTTTTTTTCAAGTTGTTTGAGAAAGAACAATAAGCTATTCTTTATATACTGTTCGTAAGACCAAGCCTACGCAAAATCCCTGCTGACACTGAAGGCCTCACTCACAGTGAGTGCACTCCCACCTTGGACTTCCAGTGGTAAGTAAGTGGTGTAAATGTGGAAGGATTTACGTTTGCCTTGATAGATTTTTTACTTGATTTGGGCATATTGCTATGTGCGCCCATTTTCTCTCTTTTCCAAAACCCCCTGTTTCACTTATTAAATAAATAAGAGTTCAAGATGCCATGAAATAAAGTAATATGAAGTTGATTTCAGTGCAAATTGTTATCTGTGGTTCCTGGACAATGAGAACACACGGTGTGCAGATAATGGGTGCATGCTGGAAAGATTACAGGTGAACTGGGTATTATTGGAAGAAAAGCCATGCCCTTTCTTTCCAGATCTCTTAATGCAGACTATGAAAAACTTTTCTTCAAATGAATAAAAGTTATTTTAATCAATCACAAATGCCAATAAGTCACATTAATTAAAAAAAATTGACCCAAAATCTAATTCCATTATCAGCACGTCAAATTGGCCATGTATAATAAAATTACAATTACAGTTTCATCACACATACACATCAGTAGCTACATGATTATTTTTCTTTTTCAGTCTTTCCCCCCCCCCCCCCCCCGATGTTACATGCCCAACTGCCCGTGCACCTCTCATGCTAACAGACGCCTCAAAGAGGAATCCTCAGCCAAATCACTTAAGAAGTCTCCCTAACGACAAATGCCCAGCTGCTTTTAGTTTTTCTTTGTTAATTTCCCGTCGCAGCACAAAGTGCTGTGCTTCAAACCTAAAGCTGCGACCCCTGTCATACAGAAGATGAAAGAGTCGTAAAACAGGCTGGAGCTAAATCATGAAGCGTTTTATGACGTAACACTTAAAAGTGAAATACAGGCTTCAGGTGAAAGATGTAGTAATATTTTTTAGTTTTCTGCAAAAGCTTTGTCCACTGTGACCTTGTGGCAAGAGGAAAATGCTCTCTTTTTTTTATCTTGATAGTTGCTGGCATTTTCCTTCACTTTGTTTCTCTTCTTTTAGCTCTTTAAGCTTTTCTCTTTCCTGCATTTTTAATATTGGATAGTCAGCTCCTTGTGTGACAGTGATTAGTGTACAAGCATTTGTTGGCTATACAATAGCTATAGGATAAAACAAACCCCCAAAGGATTTTAATTAATTAATTAGTTTTTCAAGTGGAAAAAGACAAGTTACCTCCTTTAATTTTGCAATAATGTGCCATCAAGATTGAAGGTGAAGGTACAGTGGCCCTGAAAGCTCAATGCAGCGGGAAAAAAAACGTGCAAACAGACAAACCAAAAGCAATCCTCACCAATTTGACAACACCAGCGTGATCTCACGGGATGGTGTATGAACATCGCGCCACTTTAAGGGCCATTTCGCGTGTCTTTTAACGACGCATTTTACGAGTTTTAGACATGCAGGAAACGACAACGTCAGGTGACTTTCGTCTTGTGATTTACGGTCGCAGTTTGGTTCAGTTTAGGCAACTAAACGACTTGATTGGGTTTAGGGGAAAAAAACGGCATGGTTTGGGTTAAAATCTATTTAGTTATGTTACGTACATCACGCAACTTACGCTACGTATGTGACGTAAGATCAAAACATTACGTGACAATACTTACGGATAAGAATTAACAATGGTCAATATCAACTTTAGGTTTCACACGGGACGCAAACTCCGGTCTCCTGGGTCAAAGTCCGCTGCTTGTTTGACCCCTCCACCACCCCGACCTCCTCCAACTGTGGACTTTCAAGCTCTTTATACTACGTCATCTCACATTGTTTTCTATATCGCATTCACGCCTCAAAATTCACGAGTACAGCCTAATGCTGACGCCATTAAATGACACATGGAAAGCAAAAAATGCATTTTTGATAACAGACAAAATGACTTAAGACACTGACGTGTTATTTATACGCCATTTGGTGCAACCAGGCCGACAACATGTGCAGCATTTAGCAAAAACAGAAAATGCAACCACAGAAGACACAATCAAATACAGAAAACACAACCAGAAACAGTAAACGCAACAAAATAGAGAAACTCTGCAAGGGACACATCCATAATAAGCTGTCAATGATTTTTTATTTTTTATTTTTTTTGATAGGGCTTATTGAATAGCTCTTATCCAGGTACAAGTAACTCTCGTAGCTTTGTTCACACTGTGGATTTATCGTGTCTCTGATTTTACCCACATTCCTAATCAGTTTGAACAGCAAGATGTTGCAGGTTTTGCATGCTGCACATCAGTTGTTTTTTTTATTCCTATTGGGACCACATGTGTATGCTGTGCAAAATTGAATCCTGTGACATGTGACCTATAAGAATTGACTTGTATTTGAACACTCCAATCAACAGTTTGAATTATTTTATTTTTTTCCCCTGGGTTACTGTCACAGTAAGTAAATGTCACGTTGTTCACCTGAGACAAACTCTCATTATCTGGAATCCAGCAGATGACGGAGATAGTGTCGGTACGGATGACAGTGACGTGCCACAGAGACAAATGGCTGACTCTTTCTGGACTTTGGGGAGGAAGCTCAATTTAGTCAAAACTCAAATAGCTGTTGAAACAATAAGGTACGTGCAAAAAAGCAATGCATTTTGCTGTTTTTGTGTATACATCATTGTAGATAAATTGTGACTTATCAAAGTAAAACTACCCACATTCACATACTCCCCAGATGTAAAACAAAATTGTTTTGGCAGGAAGCAGCATATTAGAATTGAGCATGGTGGGCTAAAGTAAATGCAGTGCCTCTTGCACTTTTCTAGGAAGTATACATCATGCAACATTCCTGAAACAGAAATAGCCAAGGTAATTGATAACTTCACCCAGGCATGTTTAATTGTTGTGTTAAACTCTGACAATGCTTCTTTTAGATGAGCGAGATAAGCACTGAGCTCGGATGGCGCCCTATTCCACATCTTTCTACATTCTCTTTCATAACAATATGGCACATCATCGGTATTCTTTTTGATTAAAGTTTAATAACCAATACAAACGTGACTGGGAAGGTCCTCAAAATTTAATACCACATGTTACGGACAGATGCATCACACTGTGTTGATGAACAAACTTGATTTAGATAACTAGCAGAGATGTTTGGCTCCATTTGACTCAACAATATTTTGACTAGATACTGTCAAACTCACCAGGTCTGGCTCAGGTGAGATTATCCATCTCTGCTTTTGTCCATGTATATGAAAAAATGTGCCCTTATGTATCACTGAAAGCTAAAATTGTTAATAGGGAGACATAGGATGGCTCTAACAGCAACAATTTCACCAAGAAGCGATGACCTCGGAGTCAGGTGATCAAATTCTTGATGACCACTTCCTGGCCTGCCAGATTTTACAGCCAAAACACTGATTTTCATAACAAAGTAATTCTTTAGACCAAGTTGTTAAAGTTAGAAAAGGCTGTAGTGAAACAATGGTTGACAGGGGTGAGGATGGTTGTAAAACCGTAATGAAAAATAAACACATTTTTTCTACACTACTCCATTTGTTCGGCATGCCAAGACCGTGGATAAGAGAAACTGATGTGTGTGCTTGCACACATACTAAAACCTGCATCAGATAGGGTGAGGCGGGGAAAGACAGTATGGCCTGTCGCCAAAGAATATTCTATCATTGATCAGAAACTGCAAGAAATTACAAAGCCTCATAGAACAGGGTTCCAAACAGCTGCCCCATGTGGGCTATCACAGCAGTCAAGAAGTCTTCAGTGCGCTGCAAGAGGCTGTCTTGACTGATTATTGTCTCCATGTGAGGTTCTAAGCATCTTACAGGTTAGCAAGTTAAATCTATAGGAATTGGTTAGCAGTGTTTCAGTTGTTTTATGTGTGTGTATTCAGGTACTATTTAGGTCAGAATGTTTGCATATCAACCCCCAGTTATGGGATGAGAGCAACAAGGCAGATCCCAATTTGGCCTCAGCTGCAATGCATTTGTTAAGATCTATATTTTGTGGTGTGGTCTCAATTTTTAATCCTTCAACTGTTACAACTTGCCCCGGTAGTGGGGCAGGTTGAAAGAATGGAACTCAGATACAGTTGGTGTAATTGGAAACATTGCTATTAGATGTAGACAAACTCTTTGTGTTCAAATTTGAGAGATGTGACACTTAAATTCAGTGAGTTATAGGTGCCAAAAAGTGTAACCATCTCCTGGTCTCTGCTGGATATATTTAAAATGAAAAATGATCCTAATGAGGAGCAAATTAACCTGATTGGCAAGCCATGATGGAGCGATTTTGAAAAGATTTTTTGTTCTTGGTGATTTTTGTTTTTTCTTTTTGTTGGGGTTTTTTTTTTTATTACATAATGCACTGGTTGCATATTGTGCAACTTTTGAGCTTAATATTGGTTGCGTGAAAATACACGTTATTTAAGAATCATTGTCAATGTCAGGGAGTAAATTAAGTTACAAAGGAGTTACATCTAATTGTATTATTTCAGCCCGTTCTCATCCCCAGCTCGTCAGATATCGATGTTTTGTCACGGCCCTTTGCGTCCCATCCAGATGCACACGGTACCCTTTGGTTTCAGGAAAAGATGCACAAGGGTTTAATGTACCAGCAATGGAAAGCCATCTGCGTCAGTATCAGACAACTTGAACAGATGACGTAATGCAACGTACTTTCCAAAGCTTTCACCCAGGAGACCAGAGTTTGCGTCCTGTTTGAAACCAAGCGTCACCAGTCATTTCCTAACCTTAACCCTGTGCCTAAACTTAACCAAAGAAACGTAGACCTTTTGTGTCAGGTTGGCGCGTCAGCTACAGACGCTAACGGTAAGTCGGACGCCAAAGGGCCCAATGTGCATCACGAAAGGCTTAGCGCGTTGGCCGGCAATGCCGAAGGGTACCTTGCGCGTCTGGACAAGACACGAAGTACATGACAAAACGCTTGTATGTGGCGAGCTGGGACGAGATGGACTTTTGGTAAATAACTATCTCGAATGGAACATTCATTCTGTTGCTTTGTAGCCTCTCACTATGCAGGAATGCCTTCTTTTGATATATTTGTGGAAAATAAAGGGCACCAAATCCTTTGGCACAAATTTGAGTGTAACACCATCCACCTCCTCTCATCTCTGACAATCAAATCAATGTGAGCAATGCACATTTATTATTAATTATTATAAATTTTTTTTATAGGATACCTAGTAATCTGTATAACGGTAACCTCGCCAACAGCGGAAGCTCTCTGGCAAGTTGTCATATATATATATATATACCCAAAAACAAGGCACACAACTGATCTAAAAGGTAAGTCTCTGCAGAATTGAAGGTGACACCACTTTCTTATGATAGATTTCACCATGTGGTGTAAAGAGCAGGAATAAGCTGTCACAAGTGCCACTTCAAACCCCCATAAGAATACTGTTCAAGTCAGTCCAAGGTGGCCGTGGTATTTACAATTTTTTTATGCTCAGTCAACCATTGAATTACTTAACACCCTGGGGATGCAAACAGTAGTAATCCTGGAAGAGACCACTCCCTTAACGGCTTTAACATAGAATGAAGAGGCGATTATTATTTATAGCTTTAATTAGCGTGTTAGATTTGTGTGTACCATGACCACAAAGCGGTTAAGTGGAATTAAAATGTATCCACCTTCTTTCATAGTTTGCTTACTTTTCTATGTCTCTTTCATTTAATCTTAGCTGTAAAACTGCAGCGATCACACAGTTTCCGCAGTGTTATGGATCAAGAAAAAACAACATAAATGAACTCAGAGTTTAAAGCAATTTGCAAGACATTGATAATTTCCAGTATTCACTGTGAAGCCTAAACAGTGGTGTAGCTGCTGGCGTGGCATTAAAATGTCATGTACCCACATACTGGCTGCTCAGGCCCTTAAGAAGAGCGTGATATCATTTAACATTTGGTTTCTTCATTAATTATTCCTTTAACACATCATGTGTTTAACAGTGTGCTAATTTAAGAGTCCATATATTAACCACATAGGTCACACATCCCAATGTGTTCAATTTCAGAATACCAAATTTGCATTGAACTCCTGCCATATCTGCTTCTTAGAAAGAAAAAAAAAAAAGAAAAGGTACACGGCCCAATCATGAAGCACTTAACCCAATATCACGGCTACAGAGAAGTGTTTGTCTATGTGTGAGCAGAAGATGAGAAGGGGCAAAACAACTCGAGTCTCTGTGGGTGGAAAGGCATATTTGTTATGATAAAAATTCACAGCACATCGTCTAACCACGAGAGCTGTGCGTAGGACTCCCTTGGTAATGGTATTTCCTCCATCTGGTGAATTATTCCTCTGACAGATTTACTTGGTTTTTCATGTTAACATCTGGCCCAGACGTGGGTTTTGCCCTCTTTATTGTTTTATGTACCTGGTAATATTACTGTATTTGTTCCTGATTTTAGTCTATGTGCCAGTGGCTTGAATTTACCGGGTTCTCTTAAGACTCACAAAATTTGGATCCAGCGTAAACTATTTTAATCTATTGGCAACCAATAGGGCTGGGTAAATCATTTAAAAAATACAATACCAGTACCCTTAAGGGGCCGATACCAATAGAGTACTTCATTTGATTATCAATTTACTAGTGTTCGTAGTAGTTCTTCCTGAAATAATCATTTCATGTATTTATTTTTATCAGGCGACACAAACGTGTATTAAAGCCATTCCACATAAAAACATAATAAATAATGGAAATTAGATGGAAAATAAAACCCACTTATGATAATAATAATAATAATAGTAAAAGAAAAGATGAAGTTGTATAAAAAGTTCTAGAATGCCATAATTAAAGTAAATGAGATGGAGAATAAACTTGATGATAATGGTAAAAAAAAAAAAAAGAAAAGAAATTGATGCAATAATGAAAACATAGTAAGAAAAATAATGTTAAATACAGGTTGTCAGACAGCGACACTTAATTACGGCCCCTCCCATTTCATCCAGCAACAGAGACCGGAGTTCACGTCCCGTTTGAAACCAGACGTCACCAGTCTTTTACTAAACCTAACCACGTGCGACGGTCTTGTTTGTTGGGTAGCCGATGCACTACGGACACCAAAGGGTACGTCTGGAGAAGAGGCGAGGGGAGCATGACAAAGTGTCAGTGCCTGATGACCTGATGCGATGTAGCTCGGTCCTTGCGCATCAACTCTGAATGATGCAATCCAAAAAGTTGTGCTTAATTTTGAGAAAGATTTTGGTGTAATGTATGTGAAACATGATGTTCTCTAACACTTGAAACCTTTCAGAGACAAAAACAGCTTGTACGTTATCACGGCTGTTTATCTAAACCATTAAGAATAAAGATAAAGAATTTACATTTACAATAACATTACAATAAAAAAGGTCTATAATGAAGATATAATTAAAATTTGCCGTAATTCCAGTATTTACTGTTACAACAGTTGAATTCTTTGGGCTGTCAGCTCAGAAAAGCACTAAAGGATGTTTGTAATTGAGTCTGTGCATCGTCTTAATCACATATAACAGCAGCGCCGTGCAACTGCTTCAATTGAGATCGCTCTGTCTTGTCTTCGCACTCATTGGCTTCATTAGTTGATGTCAAAAACTGGAGGCCTCGCCCAAATTGCTTATTGACTGGGCTTTTAAACTAAATGTTACAGCTGTGTGTGGCATGGACGTCCTCCAAATATCTTTAACAACCATCTGCAGTAATAGGACTTTGCTCATCCACTAAATCATAAGCAGCATTCCTCAAAGTATTATTATACTGACAATGGAAGTAATGGCATTGCCTTTAAGATTATTCCTATCAGCACATTCTCTTTTCTCTTCTCTTGCCCAGGCTTTAATTGTGGTATCAATTAGAGATGACAATTTTCAATTAGATTTTTATGAGAGCAATGGCACTGAATAGAAATTAGGTTGGTCATTCCGGAGAATGTTTCAAAGTTACGATCGACAAACCGCAGAATGTGGTAATGGTTGATTTCTGACTGTTTTGTCCATGTATAATGCTACAGTCCTGAGATAATGTGGATGACAAGGAATACAATTTAGATGGAATCGGTTCAAGTCAAATGAATAAATCTGTACTATGATAAATGTATAAACACAAAATTCATAAAGTACTCCGCCATGATTTGATATTCAGGGCTCTGTGTGGGTCCCCCCTCACACAAAAGTCTCAGTTTAATTTCTCAAGTGAAAAAAAAAAAACCCAGAGCATTTTAATTGAATGGGCTTCTTTGATGTGCCAGAGGGTGATCTGATCTGTCAGCAGCTTTGATATGGGAAAATCACTCAAAAACAAAATATCAGAGAGAACAGTCAAAAAGCATCGCCTCAAGACATTCTGAAGGTACATTTAAAGTGATGTGCATAGATTACTGAAAGCATGTTTTACAACAAGGGAACTCTGGGTTGTATCTCTCTGGGGAATTCATTAGCTTGTATAACATCACAATTGGGCTTTACTTCGATGAAATACTTCCATATGTAAAGATAATCTGTAATGACAGACACACTCGGACCGAAACAGAAATGTTTTTGGGCGGATTCAACAGTAGATTTTGTTTTGCTGAGGAAAATAAAGATAATTTGTCATTTGACCTTAACTGCCTGGTTGTGTGGGTGTAATTGGCAAGATGAGGAAAAGTCTTTCCCGAAATACAAGGAGCCTTTGGCATTTTGGAAGCACGTTTATTTTAAGTGTTCTCCATATCACGTATCAGTCACAAATTTTGTGAATGGCACTAATAAATCAGGTATGCTACCTTTGTTTTAATGCCAAAATGCTCTTAAAGTGACACATTCTCTGGCGCGATAAAGCCATTGCATTTTCAATTGGCAGAATAACATGGAGGATATGTTTATTTCAGTGTTTTAGCGTTTGGGTCATGTCAGTTACGGTTTAAAAGTTTGCAAAAAGCTAATGTATGATGTAAAATCAAGATCTGGTGAGGTCAGGTCACGTTTTTAGTGGGTTGGGTCTGTCCAGAAACCCCTGCATGTCTGCGTCAAATTGATACCCACCAGCTGAGGGTTTCACTGCTGGAAAAGTCCAGTCTAACATTGTGCAGGTATCATAATAAAAGAGATTGGCTTTGTTGTTGAATGTTTTAACTTTTTTGCTAGTTTGTAAAACTATTAAAGCAGGTATCTTTAAGTTACAACTGAATTGCATTTATAGAGATTTTTTGACAATAGTCTGGTGAGGATTAATTCAGCGGATCTATTATTTTTGACAATACATAACATATGTGGTTATTCTGGGACAG
>JBBPCS010030001.1:0-22731 GCA_037974645.1 Hollardia meadi
CCTCCTCTCTCTGGCTTACTGGTTTCTAAAGTGAGAATCGCTCTTACAACTACAAGGGTAAAGCAAAGGTAAACTTAAGTTTACTTTGTTTAAAAAAGAGAACATGTAACAAATACAAAATAAATTATTTCCATTTTTATTAAATATTTGAATACATTCACTTAATTACACTTCACTTGGTTACTTTAACATGTAAAACTAGAATAAAAAAAAAAGAGGCTTATATCTGTATGACCATGAGTGGGGAAATAGCTGTGTGCAAACCAAAGTGGTGCAAAAGCATGTGAACTAAGCTTTCCACTATTGTGGTACTCAAAATATTTTCTCAAGGTTGGCAGGTCTGTTATTGTCTCCTGACACAAGCAAAATCATGACATTTATGTTGCACGGTAACCTAAACTTACTGTGAAAATATTTTCTTAAGACTACAACCTACCACCAGAGGGGGAGGTACATCAGGCTGGGTAGAGAGATACCAAATAGCAGGTATTTCCAGTCCGTTAAAAAGTAAGCAAAGAGAGGCAGTAACATGTAGCCAACGGAGAAGCTCACACATACACCCAAAGATGAGAACAGGACTCGCACTTTGCCAGTTAAGATCTCAGCGCCTGCACAAAAACATGAGAAAAGTATTAGTGATACAACAAGACATGTACATTACATATAGTAGTCAAAATCACTGACTACTGTGTAAATGTATTGTTTGTTTTTACAAGAGCATAAAATGTTCACATTTACCCAGCACAAAACCAGATACGTAGCTGGAGACCCGTCCCACACCAGTAATGAAGAAGAGGATGGAGAATATCGTCCAAGAAGGTGAAAAGATTTGAAATATAGTTGAAATTGACTGAAATGCCATGGCTCCAAACATAACAGGCTTTCTTCCAAACCTACAGTGAGAAGTCAAACAATAAAATCAGAACAAATACGAGAAAATGGCACTCAGTAGAGCTGAGGTGGTGGTAAACTGAATCAAGTCACCCTCATAGATACCCACCTCCTACATTATTCGCTGGGAAATTAACGAAAATGTCGAAAAACGGCCTATCAATGTTCCCGAAAGTGATACAAATTCCTGGATCTGCCCCTTTATCCGGATCTGCACCAGAATTTAATGGGTTCTTCCTTGGCCCATTCCCCATCCTCCCACCAAGTTTCGTTGAAATCCATCCAATAGTTTTTGCATAATCCTGCACACCAACCAACCAACCAACCAACCGGGGCTGAACATCCTTGCCGGAGGTAAAAAAAAAAAAGATTTCAAACAATCCAGGCTGTCCCCCAGAGCTCGCCAGCTTGGGTTGGTTGTAATACAAAACACTAATTCTGTCCCTTCGCTTCAGTCTGTTGGTACAATTGACTGCACAGAAAGCCATATTATTTGTCTGATAGTTGCATGAAAAAATTATCCAAAAGGCACCAACACCAAAAAGATAAAGGCTGGATAGTTAAATTCAGTAACTCTAACCAGCTGAAGTGAAGTCTAGCATACAGCTCATGGCTAGTGCTACTCACATTTAATTTGAGCCTTTAATTATGCATAACTTTAAGCCTTAATATAATTTGTGAGTTATATAAAAACAAAAATGTTTTTTGTACCGGACTGTAAGCATGTTCATTTCTGCTGTAAAGTTGGGCATTTTAATATGGGGTCTTATGGGCATTGACTCGCTATTAGAGCCAGTCTGATGTGGCACTTCCATGTTGGCTTTATTTTTCAGCTCCAGAGGATGACACTTGGCTGGTAGTTTATCGGCAGTGACCCTGTGTATGCCTGCATTTTCTTTCTCTTACTATTATTATTTTGCTGTGGTAGGTGTTTCTGGGCATTAATCTTTGGGTAGTGGGCTTGTAGGCCCCAGCCAATATAAGTGCGCAGGGTATGAGGTTGGACTATACAATAAAAACTTAGACACCAGAGGCCTGTACTATAGGAAGCCAGTTCAACATACCCAGGTTACCTTTCCATTATCTGGCTTCACTAACCCTAACAATCACAGTCGCTCTAAGTGGTCACACGAAGGTGGATGTCAACTTGATAAATCAATCCAGGATTTCCCAGTGTATCCATGAGCATGTTCACATTAAAGAGTGGGATGCCCTCTGAGCCCAGTTCATAAGACAATTGCAAAATAGTAGCCCCAAATCTATTTGTGGCACACCTCATCACATTGCCCTTTATGCGGATGATGTACTGATTTTTATGCATAACCCTACAGCATCTGTGCCTCACTTGCATAGGGTGATAGAAGAATTTTGCAACCTTTCAGGTTTCAAGGTTAATTGGCTTAAATTGGACTGTTCACCTCTTAACGAGGCTGCCAAATCAGCCATCCTCCCGGCAGGCATCCCTATAGTTAAACACTTTAAATATCCTGGCATTTAAATATTTCCCACCCTGACCAAAATTGTGAAACATAATTATACAAATACATACAACAAGGTTCTGCAGGATCTGGACAGATGGTCAAGCCAACCCAACTCACTTCAAGCCTGCCTTTCAATAATTAAAATGAATACATTACCATTAATTTTGTTAAATTTTGAATAAATGAAATATTTGATCCAAAAAATCTTTTCAACCTCGGTGTATATACTGTAAATTCATTGTAAAATGGTGTTTTCAGTACCTGTCTGAGATCTGTCCTGAGAAGAAGGATCCAAAAAGAACTCCCAGGAGAAAAACTGTGGAGGTGAAGGGCTGCTTCCACTGATCACTGCACACCAGGTCAAACTGGAGTATTCATGTACGTACAATCAGACAATTACATACTTAGATCAGGAGGAATCCATGTTCGCCTGACTTTTTTCAAGACTTAATTTTCACATATCATCTGCTGCAATTAACATTATATTGACTTCATTCACTTGTCTCTCCTGATAGAAATGCTATTGCAGCAATACTGCTGTTTTATCTCACACAGACTCCGCCCTCTACTGGACTCTATTTGTCGCCCAAAGATGACGACAAAATCTCACTGGTCTCTGCTCTCTCAGCATCACACCACGAAACTTAAGTTGGTGATAGCGGCGGATCATGTTGGGATTCTGTTGCCCTCAGCCGTTATACCTAAACTGGTAAGCCATCTTCAGGAGGAATTTTATGGCCTGCTTTGCCCATTCCGTGCGTTAGCATTCTATGTTTAATGCACGGCCCCCATCAGATGCACAGAAAAGTTGTTCGTTTGCTTTGGGGATTCTGGTAGGCCCGTCCTAATTGGCTGGCTACATTTATGCAATGTTTCAGTGGGCAAATATGTGATCATGGTTGGAGGAGAGTAATGCCCATAGAGTCCAGTAGAGGGCTTCACCTGTGCTTATAAAAGAAGGGTTATAATAACGTAACCTTACTTTGTATAACTTGTATGACCTGTATGAAAACACACTCTGCCACAATGAACCAGTTAAGTTACTACATTACTGATATCTCTATACTACAGCTTAGACTCGACCAAAGCAACTCTAACATACAGTATAATTAGATGTAAACACTGACCTCAGTGACAATGGTGGATTGGTAGATGTCTTTGCTGTAGCTCCACCCGTCCACACAGCCCTCCTGCTCCAGGTCCGTGAGGTTAACGTCTCTGCCAGGAATGAGTCCCTGAGCAGAGAGATTTCTGACCACATCCAATCTGTATCTGCTGCATCTGCTCAGCTCCTGTTTCCCATTCACCATCTCACAGTAACAGAGACACAAGCTTTATTGGTAACATTTATGTGAGCCATCACCTATCCATCTATTGGGGTTCAAATTCTAAATGTTAAAACTGTTGAAAATTTTTTTTCTCAAATTTGGGGAAGAGTGGCGTTTAAAAGAATTATTACACAAACAATTAATTATACGTCCACCAATATAACTTTGTAACCCATTCTTGCTGATCAAAAATAAAAAAAAAATACTATTTAACACACTGTACTTTGGGGAAAGAATTAACTTGAATTTAGGTAACAAAAATAGCAAGGAACTGGCATGGGTTAAGTGACTAAAGTTAAAATTACAGAATAACAAGGCAACAACATTGTAGACAAACATTTATTGGCTACCACACTATTGATAAAAGACAAGATAAACAATAAAACATTTAACTAAATACAACTAGACATGTAACAAATGCATGCAGGACCAATGACTGAGGACCAGTGCATACCAGATGTGGATGTACGTAAATTAAGTGTATGTTCAAAAGTAGGGGAACATCTGATTTGAACATTAAAATGTGCAAGGCACCGTTCAACATTAACAGTGCCAGTTTTCATGTAGTAGCTGAGAGTTGTTGCAAGCAAATGGGGAAATATGTAATGTAATTAGCCATTGTACCTATGTTGATAGGAAGTCCTGATTTTGATCTAACATACTATTAATCGAAAGCATTGGTTTAGTCTAAAGGGGGGAGGAGGTGTACTCTTTCTCTCTCTCGCTCTCTCTCACTCTCTTCAGCTTCGCTTCACACACCACTTAAAAAGGAATGTGCAGGTTTCTTCAGTTATGACCTTTGTTGTGTCAGAACACAGGAGTTTAGCAGGCTTCTTTCAGAAAAGTTATGGTTTCCAAGTTGTCTTCCACATGGTCTTAGCATGCAGTTGAGGTCCGGGCAGGGGCCTGCTGGACTGGGTCAGGGGGGCCACCGCTGTCCAGCGGTCCAAACAAAGAGTCAAATATGCCAACAAGTCAGGAACACAGCCTCTGATTGATTGACAGACCCAACCAAGGAATCGTGGGATTGCCAGTGGTCTGCTAATAACTAACTAATGCTAACAACAACAATAACTGTTTTCAAAAAGTCTTCAAAAAGACACTGGCGTTCATGGCTGAATTACAAAGCATCTGAAAGGGATACAATTGCATTGCAGCCCTCGATGGAATGGCACAATGGTTAGCTTCTGGGCAAAAACAGTAAGTCTCTAACATGTAGCGCTCCATAGATATTTAAAAACAACATTGTTAATCCCAAAGTTAATTTATATAGTGTCCAGTATGTCAGATTATGCTCATCAGTCCTGTTAAATGACTGGTGGTCAGACAGACTTGCACACGCAACTCAGCTGGAACACTGCCACTTGTTTCCAGGTGCTAGGCTTGTTTACAGGTTAGGTTCTATCTCACAGGCTCTGCCCTCTGGATGGGTATTACTCTCCTCGAACCACGATCATGTATTTGCCCACTGAAAAATTGCATCAACGTAGCTGGATAACCAGGACAAGCCTACCCAGATAAATGGAAAAACCTATAAGGCTGTGAAACTGCCTTTAGCTATTCTTTGTCTCCTCAGTGATTGGCGAGTTTGCTCGCTGATGTGTGTACTTCTGCACAAATGGTGTTGCTGCCACATGAGCGTCGAGAGAACCCGCTTGTCCCGGTCTCATCGCCAGCACAGACCCGCACGCCTAGCCTGCTGCTTCGATTGACTCGGCCGGGATCATGCAGGAGACGGCTTTCAGCAGCCGCCGCCCCGCGTTGAGTGCTAAGCGCTTCCCCTGGTGAGATGGCAGCAGCCACCGACATCGGGATTGCCGCTCTAAAATTCCCTGCGCCATCTCCATTCATCATGGCTTTGCCACCCGAAGAGGATGACTACATCTCATCGGTGTATGCTTCCTCAGCGTCACTTGGAAGTACAATGCCCTTCTGTTACCACAGTCACCTGCATGGTCAACAGAAAACCGCTCCCTCCCTTGTAGTGTAAAAGAGAGATGCTGGGATATTTTTGACAAAATATTCCAGCTGGGCACGCAGCTTGCAGTACTGGGAGTCTCACTGGTATCACCTGCATGTCCCCCCGGATCCCTCTCAGAGTGAGTTTTCGGACCGCAGCGTTGGCCAAATAAACAATCTGATTCAGGGTATTGCTACTGCCACAGGAAGAGTTATGGCTCCAGCCACGGTGGGCTTGTGTCATATGTGGCTATGTTTACCTGCCATTCCTAAATCTGACTGAGATGATCTCCTGGGAGTACGCAGGGACCCGATCTGATTCCCTCAGTGGCCCAGCGCCTGAAGAGACTGGAGGAGGAATCCTTGCAGCTCAGCTGCCATTTGCCACTCACTCACCTCCAGAAAGGAAAGGATGAGATGAGATGAGACGATACAATGTGTTTGCGAGAAGGAGAGAACGCCGTCGCCATAGAGCAATGGTTGTGGTGGTCGTGGCTTCCCCCAGACGGCACCAGCTGCAACCTCCCAGCTACCACCCTGTGAGACTGCGAGGGTGCAGAACAGAGCAAGAGCTAGTTAGGTGAAGTTGGTTTCTTGGTTGGATATTCGACGGACATTCAGGTTCCAGCAGTATCTTAATATGGATTCTTTTCAATAGCTTCCAGGTCATGTGACCCAAGGACTCCAAATCAATAACAAATTATACTACAACACGGGACAGATGAGACACACCTATCTATATTTGATATTTGTCCTTTTTGTATTTTATATTAATACTCTTATGGAAAAATCAGCATTTTTTTTCAATAGCTTCCAGGTCATGTGACCCAAGGACTCCAAATCAATACAGATTACTACTGCACTGGACAAATGAGACACACCTATTCATAAACGATTTGAGTGTTTTTTGTATTTTATATTAATATTTTAATGGAAAAAAACTGCATTTTTTTTCAATAGCTTCCAGGTCATGTGACCCAAGGACTCCAAATCAATACAGATTATACTACTACAGTGGACAAATGAGACACACCTCTTTATAAGGTATTTTAGTGCTTTTTGTAGTTTATATTAATATTTTTAGCAAAATATTTGCATTTTTATTTTCAATAACTCATTTTCCATGTGCTCTGTATGTTCTGCTTCCCTCTTCTTTTTGTGTATGGGGTTGTCATGGATTTGGAATTTGTTATTGATTTGGAGTCCTTGGGTCACATGACCTGGAAGCTATTGAAAAGAATCCATAGCAAGACACTGCTGGAATCTGAACGTCCGTTGAATATCCAACCAAAAACCAACTTCACCTAACTGCAAGAGTTCCGCGTCAGCCAAGAGCCACTGGCAGGCGTCGCCTGTTACCGTCTCCTCCCCTCATGTTCATGTTCAGGATGTGCCTGTTCTTAATCGTCAGAATGTTCACAATGTTTTGATTAAAACAAAATACATTTCTCAAAGAGCTGGTTCCTCCCCCCTCCCCTCCACACTGTTTTTACATACACCTGTTGCCCATCCCTTGTCTGAGGCTGTCTTAGGCAAAGCGTTACATGTAACGTGTAATGCTTTGGAAATGTTTTAACGGTTTAAAAAGTGTTTGACTTGATGTAGAGTTATCACAGTCTATCATGTTCATTTAATTGTGGGGCGCCAAAATCGTGATCGCAATTAATATTTGAGTAATTGTGCAGCCCTGGTGTAGGCTGCTATAAATAATAATAATAATAACAATAAAAATAATAACAATAATATAAATAATTGTAGACAGATTAATGTATGTCTCCAGAAGTGTGGTTTCATGCACAGCAACACACACAGTCACCACTGCACCCAGTGGGGATGGTAGTTTATCAGGTTGGTCGGTTCATCTCCCGATATGTGTTGCAACAGTGTCAGGTCAGGTGTTCGGTGTTGACAACTGTGTTTGTCCACCAGTAACTTCAGTAAACCCTGGAATGTAGCCAAACTGCTTTATCAGCCTCTAAAGGATAGACTTTGTACAGCAGATGCAGAACAGATACATACAAATCTGATTATCAAAATATTGTAATGTAATAACCATTATGGCTCATGCCTGAACGCACGAATAGTCTCACTGTACAGCCCATATTAGTGCAGAATGTTTGATGCTGAATTCAAATGGTATCGTCATCATCTATATATGTGTAAGAAGTAATAATTCACCTTTTGTGCAAGTCAGGTCAAGATGTACTGTTTATGATAATCATTAATCATAATGTTTATGATGAATAATTCAAAATAAGCCCACAAGTATTACAGCAACTACAAAATATGTGTATGATAACATACACACAAAATATCTATGGAATTATTAGAGTAAGACATTTCTTTCGACTTGCCTACTGAGAATACTATGTGGCAAGACTTCTACACTCTACCTTTCGTGGGGCTGTGTTCCAAAACTTAATTACCTCTTTTGGGATGGTAGCATTGTGCCAATCTTGGGTCAGGTTAACCTCAGGAACCAGGCAGTGGTGATTGGGAATGTCAGCCAAGAAGACAGTACAGAAAGAAATGATTCCATTTGGCACAATGCCGGCACAGAGCAGGAAAAAAATGACCTGCTGGAAACGTCCCCACTGACCCAAAAAAGCTGTGGTGTCATCATAATCCTTCATTGTCTCAAAATCCTAACTGTGTACTTCAGTCTTTGTCTGTGAGAAATATCTCAAGAAAAGGATTTGTTTCACCTGGTTCTGCTGTGAAAGTGAGGGTTACTTTAAAAGGGAAGCAGGTGCACCTTCGTCTGTTGAAACAAACTAAACAGACCCGTCTCCCTTGCAACCATAGTCTTCTACCAGCTAGCCACACCCCATATGTAAAATGCACACCAAAGCATAATTAAAACAAAGGATTACAGTTCAACAATTCTCAAGCAACTCTTTGCACTCAGTAGGCCTACTGCTGTTTACAGTGAACCATGAACAGGGCTATGTTATAGCTCCGCTATTATAGCCATAAGTGCAGAATAATGTACATATAGGCTGTAAATATAGAAATAACAGTGAATGCTACATATGAATAGGATTAAACAATGTGAAGAAAACGTTCCAGTTCTCCTTGAGATTCAGGATGGTATGCGCTGGCCACATGATGTTTAACTCTCAACTGTTTAACCGCTTGAGAGAACGGACAAGACATGAAATTACTCCCCTGGGGTCTCATTTACAACCGTTGCGTATACACAAAATGGGGCCTGAAACATTAGGAGTGAGAGAGTACGGGAGAATGTGCGCACCAGTACGTAAACTCTAACCCATAAGTAGGAACATTTTGGAGACAGGAACAGCTCTCACAGTCATTACACTCCATATTGTCAATATGAGTCCTAATCATGCAGGCCAAGATCACCATAACATAACTTTTGGGAGCAAGTGCACTTTTAGTATTGATCCTACGTGTGTCTGTGTGACAGGTGTGAGTGAGTGTGTGACAGGTGTGTGGCTGCCATTTATCCGCTGTAAATCGCCTCCATACTGTATCCCCTATTGTCAAACTGGCCTTCACCGATCTCTGTGGTTCCCAGTTTGGCTTCTAGCCATGTTTAGGCTGCTGAGCCTGGTTGAGCTGAGCCCAAGGACCACCTGTGACTTCTCCTGTCATGCGGTCATGATCTAGGCAGACTTCAGTAATTAGTAGGCCCACTAGCTCCACTGCTAACCAAGGTAACAGCCGCTATTGCTACAACCAAAGATAATTAAACAGCCATAGATAACTAACTTACAGCAGACAGCATAATAAGCAACAGTTGGTGGTTACTCTGGTGATATGCTGCTTCCTATAATTTTGGAGGAACCTTCAAATTCTGGCTATCTTTTACAAATTGCACCTTTAAAGCATCCCCCTAGAATTATGGTACCTTTAGCCTCCCTTGTCAGTATGGATGCTTTGTCCTTTAAAAAGTGGGATTTTCCTCATTTGGGGCATAGATACTCATTGTCGGATCAACCGCACCTCATGTCTCTACGACTGTTTATCCGTTCTGTACAGTAACACTGGTGGACAGACATTGGCTCTATGGCTACAAACACAAACAAAAAATGGCTGAATGGAAATTTAATTCTAACGATTTCAAGATTTCAATCAAACAATCTAATCTAATGCTCTTCATTATGCACACTTTTCTAAACCATTGATGACATTGATATAGATTGAAAAAAAAAAGGGAATCGGTGGACAGAGGACATGTGAGCACTACATAAACACAGCAATACATGAAGTGTGGCTTTCATTATCCTTGCAGGAGACAAGAACAGAATTGGGACAGCCTAAAACCTTGCCAATTCTGATGTGAACATACAGTACCTGTTAGGGCCATGGAACTACCCCCAAACAGAGTGTCCCAATGTGTGAAGATGAAAAAAAACCCTAATTAAGTACTATTACTTAGTTTTGGGATGCAAAAATGTGGTGGTAAGGGTTTAGTCTACAGACAGTCAGCTAGTTTTTTACTTGTCTATACTGTAGGTGACCTTTTTATTATACTATCTATATATTACAGTGTTGTTTTGAAATCTTGGCAAGTATTTAATGGATTAAACTGAAACCATATGGTGTACACAGGCAGTTTATGTAGACAATGGAATGAAAAGAAAGAATGAGAAGGAGAGTCTTAGCTATCCATTACACCACCACCATGTCATGTATGCTCTACCATTAAAGTTAATCTACACTGCACAGTAGCACCTCCCACTTTTTCTGCCTTTTACCTCTCTGTATCTCATTCTGTCTCTTTCCCTTTTCTTTACACTAATTTATGCTGTAAAAACGTTGTTCTTGTCGCTTCACTCAAATAATTCCCCAATCTTCTCGTTTCTTTGTTTTTTGCTATCAGCTGCAATTTGAGTCCATATTAATTTTCGGAAGCAGAGGCACAATTTCATCAGAACCAGGTATGTTTTATAATAGTATTTGTTCAAACTACTGTATTTGCTTGAAGCAACACCGATTGCAAGTATTTTGTTCTGCAATTGACTTGTGTTTAGGTCACCGTTTTGTTTACAGTGATCTTTGCTCTTTGTTGCACTGATATATAGCATACGACCACCCTAAATTAGCTTAATGTAAATTGCATAGTAACGTGTTACTTATTAATCTTTTTCAGAGTATTCTGTAGTGGAAGCATACGTCGATAAATAACAAAACAGCTATCACAACTAGTCACAAAAGTACAGTATATCTCCTATCATTACTTTAGTTACTGTTGCAGTTCTAACTTCTGCTCCTGCTCTTATAAATACTACCACTACCATCACGACAAGCACTTATTACTATTAATTCTGCTTCTTTTAACCATAACTATTGCACTCCAGGATCTAATCATGGAACCTCAGCCGAAAACACAGCGAGTGAAAACAGTGGCATCTGCTCTGTGCAAAATCCCGCTCCTCTTTCTGCTTCTGTACCTCTTCGTGTGCTCCCTTGACATTTTAAGCTCTGCCTTCCAACTAGCTGGAGGTAGGCAATTTCATCATCATCATCATCATCATCATCATCATCATCATCATCATCATCATCATCATCATCATCCTTCGTCAACATTATCCTCCTCAACATTTTTACTTGACAGTAATCACAGCAACTCACATTGTCATTTAGATACATTATAAAATACATGTGTAGTATAGACATGTGATCTACAGGTATTACAGTATTTACTATTATAGATGCTACACTTAATTTTTAATATAATTGAAATATCAGAGCTGTCCCCCAGTCTATCTCTCGTCTCTCCCTTACAGGCAGAGTTGCAGGGGATATCTTCCAAGAAAATGCCATCCTGTCTAACCCAGTGGCAGGGCTGGTGGTGGGAATACTGGTCACAGTGTTAGTCCAGAGCTCTTCAACCTCTACCTCCATCATAGTCAGCCTTGTCTCTTCTGGTTGTGAGTTAAAGTATCATAGCAGTTTCACAGCAGCGTCAGTTACGGACACTTAAATGTGTTACGCCAGCATTTTGATCTCCTGTTCAACTGATCAATTTAAATTTATTTGTACAAATTATGTCCAATCATGTCTTTCTGTACAGTGCTGGATGTTCAGTCAGCCATTCCTATAATCATGGGCTCCAACATCGGAACATCAGTCACCAATACCGTTGTTGCTCTAATGCAGGCTGGCGAGAGAGATGAGTTTGAAAGGTACAGCTGTGTGTATATGTGCTGGGAATATTTTTTATAGGTATGTTTACTAAAAAACAAAAACAAAAACCCCCATCTGAAACTGTATTTATTCCAGGGCATTTGCTGGAGCTACAGTGCACGACTGCTTTAACTGGCTTTCCGTTTTGGTGCTTCTCCCTCTGGAAGCTCTGAGTGGGCTGTTGAGGCGAATGTCACAGGCAGTGGTTGACACGCTGCAGCTTAGTAGTGGAAAAGAAGCTCCAGAACTTCTTAAAGTCCTCACTGAGCCACTCACTAAGAATATTATCCAGGTACCGCATCAGCATATTTCCACACGCACAGGAAATATTTTATTTTGTTTTTTAAGATGATGAAAAACATATCATTCATTTTAAATTGATAAAAACTGGACGGAAATGGAATTTGCACACAGCAACCAAGTAGAGAAAAGGGAGAGAAAGAGGTCTCTCTTGAAAACATCACCTATTAAATAGCTGTTGCATTTTCTACATAAAACAGTTACGTATTACACAGGTTTTTCACAATTAAACCAGGCAACGGTGCTCAGGCGCACAGGATAAACATTTGTCAGACAACAGAACACCTTTTACAGTTTGAAATTGTTCAAAAACTCATCTCATCACTTTAGCATTTAAATAGCTATGATTTGGCCGATTATGATACAGGCTTGAAACTGTTTGCGCCTTGCCTCACATGTCTGCACTGTTGCTTTGCTTTTAATATGCTGTTTTTTTAAACTTGATTTTACACATTCTATGTAAGGAATTTTTACCCTTGTTTTAAATATTATTACTCAGTTAATTTAATTTCCAGCTGTCTATTTTTATCCTTATTTTAGCTTATTTTTCTATTCTGAAGGTTTTTATTCTCCATCTTATTATTATCAAATTAAATTCTGTATCACTGATTTTATGTCTATTCTATGTCTTCTTTATGTGAAGCACTTTGAGCTACATTTCTGGTGCTATACAAATAAAGTTTTTTATTATTATTATTATTATTAGTAGTAGTAGTAGTAGTAGTATCAAGGCACATAAAGGTGTATCATGTTATAGTTTATGGTGAGAAAAATCTGTCTAAGCTAAAACTTAGAAGTTGGTTACCAAACAAAAGCCAGCCGTAATATTAGCACCCCTTCATTTACTGAGTATACTCTCTGTAGACAATTGATTGCAGCAATTAACTGTAATTATAAGAAACTAATAACGTCACAACATGATTCTCTCTGTGCAGTTGGATCGGACAGTCATTACCGCCATTGCTACAGGAGACCAGAGTGTGAGGAACAAGAGCCTGGTGAAGCAATGGTGTCAAAGCACAACTGTCAAGGTGCTGGTACCATACAGTGTGTCACATTTAATGTCAAATTACTACAATTACATTGTGCTCATTTGGCAAAATCGCACGAGACCAGGTTAGATATGCACATCATGCAACTAAGAGTGTACTAAATGTGATACTACTGTTAGTTCTACTACATTTTGAAGTTGTCCCACTGTCTCTTTGCCTCAGTCTGTGCTCTGTTTATCATTGCTGACAGGAGAATGAAACATCCTGGGGAACACACAACTTTTCAGAACATACACAAAAATGTATGCCATTTTGTCAGTATTTTAGTATTTCTCTGATTTCAAGTCTTTACAGAACAACACCTCTCTTCTACTCTCTCATACATTTTCTCCTCTACTTGTATGTTTTAATTAATACATTTAACTTGCGTCAATGCATCAATCGTCAACATGCACTGCAAATGAATCACACTAATTACGCAGTTTTAGTTTTGATGTCTTGGGCATCTTGCTATTTCAAATTTTATTACTCAGTCAAACAATCTTGTTCTCCTCATCAATCTTCATACCATCACACTATCTCTCTGTCCAGGTAGGCATCTCTTTGTGGACTGCTCTTTGTCAGACTTGGTCATAGGTCTGATCCTGCTGGCTTGCTCCCTATTGGTGCTGTGCAGCTGCCTGATACTGCTGGTTAAACTGCTCAACTCCCTGCTGAAGGGCCAGGTGGCCAGTGCTATTAATAAAGTAGTTAATACAGGTAATATAGAGTGGGAATATTAAATCCCTTATCCCAAATGTCACAGCAACCTAACTTAAAATTGATAATAAATGGAATCTTAATTTCAGCAATGACAGTGTGCAGGAGGACATATCCATGCCCTGTTTGTTCTTTCCTCTTCTATAGATTTCCCCTTCCCTTTTACCTGGCTGGCAGGTTATATGGCTCTATTAGTAGGTGCAGGCATGACCTTTTTGGTTCAGAGTAGTTCTGTCTTCACCTCTGCAATCACTCCTCTCATAGGTAATACACACGTGCACGCACGCACACACGCACGTACGCGTATTAGATTGTGTCAACAGATTTGTTTTACTACAAGACTGAACTTTGCATTACTGGTTTTCAACACTCTCCAGCTAGCTTGGTTCAACATTAACAGGACTGTAGAAGACAAAGTCATATATGTTATGAAACCTGCATGTGTAGGATATTTGTTTACTTCCAAACATATTTCTGTAATTAGAAAATGTTTGTCGTGTAGTGTATAGTGAAGTTTCCCACGCATTTATTTCTTCAGTATTTTCACTAATCTTACTGTACCATCAGCTGTAAAATGGCTCATAAAAATAGACTGGAATTTACTTTTAACATATTTCTGCAAATTTTAAAGTTGAAAAATGCTTTTTTAATCCTTTTACATCACATCCACGGTCATATTGTGCCCCTATTTAACAATACATGACAAAAATAAATTACAAAAAACATTTCTTTGTATACTTATATCAAAGTACAATCATGCTTTCTTTCAGTTAAACAAAAAATAAGGTGTGCCTACAAAAAGGGAAGGTTATGTAATTGTAACCCTTGTTCTATAAGCACAGAAGAAGCCCTCTGCTGGACTCTGTGGGTACTACTCTCCTCCAACCACAATCACAAATTTGCCCAATGAAATTTGCATAAATGTAGCCGGCCAATCAGGACGAGCCTATTTGAATACATGGTCAATATACACTGTATATAAGGCTGTATACTCACTGCTGAACCATCCTGCCACCTCTTCAGCGAGCGATGCAGGAGCCGAAGGCTCCGATCATAGAGGGCTCTGCTTGTACTTATAGAACAAGGGTTACAATAACATGACCTTCCATTCTATCTCACACAAGCTCCACCCTTTCAGCTAGTGGTATCCGCCACAGCCCACCTACTTCCTATTTAATCATCGCTGAGAGGAAGTGGGGAAAAATTGCAGCCCAGGCCCAAATATTTTGCCTAGGCTATAACCCTCAGGCGTCAACACACAGTGGACACCCTGTAGAACCTATACCCTGAGCCACCCAGCAACCACCTTCACCAGTTCTGTGTCGCCCTCGCAAGCACAGACCCTGAGAAGAAGCCCTGATTCTGATGCATCACAGAATACGTGAATGTCTTGTTTAGGGGGGACAAAACTGGTAGACATGTCATTCTTCCAGGCATTTCATGCAGACAGTAAGTCAGGGTCTGGTATCCTTACAAGGGGTGTGGCATACCGATAGACTCCAGACACCAATACTCTCTCTGTGGCTACCTCGAGCAAGTTCACTGCCTGGTTATCCAGTTTGGACCAGGTGGCTGTTCTTTCATTGCGATGGGGAACTGCATCCAATTGCCAGAGCCTCTCCACATTTTGATACAAATCATTGGATTTATGGGCAATAGAGATGTTGAAGCACTTGGCAACAGAAGAGAGAGGTTGCATGTCTCTTGTTGGACTTTGCAGTGTCCAGCCAAGGTGAGTCTTGACTGCTGCTGGCCCTCCCAATGGGCCGAATCGAACATGAGCAATAGACGAGATCAAATGATGGTGATCGGAGCCAATCAGAAGTAACAGGGGAACCTGGTGCAATGGTGTCAGTGGCAGTCCATGTAGGTGTTTATATTTCCTTTGAAGGGATAGAACAGGATGTGTATGCTTGGACAGAGCAAGTTGATCTGCAGTGAAAGCATGATTGATGTGAAATTCACCAGAATGAGAGGCAGAACTCACCTTGAAGGAAAGAGTATCCCCCAGAAGTATCTTCACTCCTTGTCTCATTATTCTAAGAGCTAAGTCCTCTGGTTCTCCATCAAGCTGTGGACTATGGGCCACTGACTACAAAAGGATCGTACACTCTGAACTGTCATACAGAAGTGCGAAGTCCAGGGTGTGACTGCCATACTGTAGGATGACTTTGATCAACTTCAAGAGGACATGACAGGTGTGACTTGGTCGATCAAGGTACAGGGTGTGGGCTGTGGAATCGATGAGATAAGAATGAAGCCAGGTGTAGAAGGCGGTTGGGTCCTACTAGTGCTGGTGAAGGGATGACTGTGGTCAAGGTGCTGAGAATATGCTTCCTCATTGTCTATCTCATGCTCTTCTTGTTGGCACTCCTCTAGGTCATGTATGCATTCTGTATTTGTAGCTTTATCCCCATAGCCAACAGGTTTGGTACTGAGGAGGGGTAGCTCCATTAGTTAAAGTTGACTTCCCTTCAGCCATGGCGATGTTCACATTGTCTGCCTTGAAGGACCACTTTGTACAATCAATCTCTTGGGCTGGTTCTCAGGGGATTGAGCATCACCATGGTGCATTGGTAAGAATGTAGAAGGGACAACTGATGTTTCTGTTTAAGCCAATTATTGCCACAATGCACACATGTAGAGCAACAAGAGATGATAAGGATTGACGGTTATGTTTTTGTTTTAATCACGCATAGCCATAGGTGTGTATCTGAAGCACAGAGATGGATGGGCCTAACATGTGGTTTGTGTTGCTGCCAGCCAGAACAAAGGAAACGGGTGGGATATAGACTAGGAGTGATCAGGAGTGAGTGAAATCAGGTGGGAATGGGTGGATCCATGCCATGGAAATAGGGGGAGGACTGCTGAATAGTATGACTCTATTCTACAGCCTGTGTGAGATAGAGCTTGAACCAACCAATTTTAGCCAATAATATCATGACATCCACCCATCAATCAATCTTCAACCCTTACAGGTACATAACTAGCTTTACAGTTTCATGTCACAAGAATGCCACCAGTTTTCCAGGGCCAGGCCTCACTGATTATTGTACAAAAACATAACTTTATAACTTGATTCACTGACTTGGGAAAACTGAAAGTGGATCATATTTTATGATAACAAAGAGAACAAAATTTGTCAAATGCAGCAGCTTGGTCAGTGATCTAAACTTCAAACAATGACGCTCTTCTTACCCTTCTGGTGCCAGTCTTGCATTTGCAGGGCTCTGCAGTCAATGTATACATAACATAACTTACATGCACTGTATGTATACTGTATATGTTACATGTACATATGTTACACAACTTATGTAAGTTGCATTACTTATGTAACATACTGTATGTTCAAAACATTAAATCTAACATTTGGTCACACAGAACTTAAACCCTGGTCCCCTACTGGAAAGTCCTGTTTTTGAAGTTTGACTGGACTTTTATTGCTCTTATACTGCTATATTAGAGAGGCGCCTCCAGAAATGACGCTAGACAGATAATTTCAGCGTCATACTTTGAAGCATATGGCCACTGACCAGGCTGCCATATTTGACACGTTAGGAATGAGAACGGGCTGGAATTAACAACAATCTAGATTTTGTCAAATTAAGAACTACAGTTATTGTACCCGTTAATCATACTATGAACTCTCAGGGATTGGTGTAATCAGTATTGAAAGGGCCTACCCTTTAACCCTGGGGTCCAACCTCGGAACCACTACAACAGCCACACTGGCAGCCCTGGCTAGTCCGGGAGATAAGCTAGCTGCTGCCACACAGGTACACGCACGCATGCACACACACAATTTATGGAATTTATCAGTATTGCAGCACAATATTATATTGCTACAATGTCAAACAGAGTTTCCTTCACTAATATTTTTGGGGTGCAGCCCGCCACAGCTATCAGACACCCGCCAAACCTGACCAATGTGGAATTATTGTCATTCATTTGTTTTGTTTTTTTGTTTTTTTTATAATAAATAAATATTTAAATATTGTGAAATAAACTTGACATTTACGGTTGAACCTTTGTCTCTTAGCCATGAAAAGTTAAAGTTTTGCATTTCTGATTGTTAGATTGTTTATCTTCAAGTTGTTTGGCTTTTAAAGGCTGCTCACAACTACAAAAAAAAAGTCCATGCTGCTGGCTTAATTGGCTTGAGACAATTGCCCCTGTTTACGTTGCACAATGTCTCGCTGGCTTTCTCAGGCTGAACTGGCTGGAAATAACTGCAGACTGCGCAGATGTAATGACGCTACCCTCATGACGATAGAAACAAAATTGGCTATAACTAATTCCCTTTTTGACTGCAGCCACAAACACTGACTGTGTAAACACATTTGCAAGTTATATTAACTGCAAACACAAAATGCATCCTAGCAAACATGCAGCACACCCAAGCATCTTCATAAAGTTACCTTATGAACAGCCTCAATATGTATATGCTACCTTGGTATCTTTTATCCTCACCTCATATCTTTTGTTTCAGGTTGCTTTATGTCATTTTTTCTTTAATCTCCTTGGTATCCTGCTGTGGTATCCCATACCAGCTACCCGCTTACCCATATGTATGGCCTGTGCCCTTGGTAAACGTACTGCAAGGTTACCAATAGCAATAATATCTCTTTTTACTCACAGCAAACAAAATTGTAGATTAACCATCAAAGGAAATCAAAATACTCTTTTACTTACTTATTCATACACAGGTACCGCTGGTTTGCTGTGTTGTACCTTCTACTCTGCTTCCTGCTACTCCCATCCCTCGTGTTTGCTCTCTCCATGGCTGGCTGGAAGGTGATGACAGGGATTGGCGTACCAGTAATTATACTGATTATACTTGGTGCAACAGTGAACATACTCCAAGCACGTAGACCTGGTTGTTTGCCACGTAGACTGCAGAACTGGGAATTTCTTCCTATTTGGATGACCTCACTGCAGCCCCTTGATAACCTCATTGCCAGGATGACCCTGTTGCTCAGACAGGGAAGAGGTGAATAATTTAAGTGACATTTTTAAATTCAATTATTTATCTGAAGGAATTCATTGTATAATTGATCAAATTTCTGTCTGTTCCATCTAGCTACTATTGTGAGGCAACTCAACCACCTTAGTTTCTGTTATTTGCATTTTGACACCGTTTTACTCCTGGGAGATTGACACTCTCCTTGGTGTTTTGTCCCTAGGTTGGACTTGCAAGCAAAATGGACAGGTAACATCAATGGAGGGCATTACTGTCAAGCCTGAGAGAAAAATCAGAGAGAAATGGCAGCAGAGTGGGGAAGGACAGGAGATTGATAAGTGCTGGCGCGATGAAAGAGGACTGGACAAACCTCCATGTTGTGACAACAGAGACAACACAGCAACGAACATGTCTTCAGAGATCAATATTTCTAACTTGGCTACAGTGTGCTCCATAAAAACTAACACAAACTTAAACAATCAGGGTAGTCAGCTGAGCAGCACTCACTTGTAGTGCTACTATATCTTATGTCCAAGGTGTGCCATATGGCAGGCTACATGAATTTAAAGACCCGTATGCAGGTCAACACTGAAAAAATGTGTTGTATGCTGAAAAAGAGCATACATTTAAATGCCAACAGTGAGGAAAGATCACGGGCAGCAAGTTGTCCCCTCTCATAAATTATTTGTATATGAATTATATAATTTAATATATATTTAATATAAGCCGACTCCACCTTTAAAATAATTCACACATAAACAACGCTTTTTGAAGGCGTTGTTTATGTCCCCTCTATGTATCTTGCTCACTGGTATGAACCGTTGCAGAGCAGGAATACATCACGTTCACTTTAGCTTTAGGGTGAAAACAAACGTTTTCTAAAACTAGTGCCACCATGCCTGAATGTTGCTGCTTCGTATTGTGCACGTCAGATCAAAAAAAACAACAATTTTTGAATTTCTTTACTTCCCCAAAGAGTGAAGGACAGTAAAAGAACTTGTTGACTTGTGGCTTCCATTTACGGAGAGGATGAAAATGGTAAAATGTGGGACCGAGCCAGTCAATGTCTGGGGCAAACACTTCATCGCAGGTCAGGTAATGATGTTAATGACTGAGTAAGTGAAATGTGTGCAGATTGGGCCTGCAGATCAAAGTGAATCAGAAAATAGTCTTAATGATTGTTGAACTGCAGTTTAAACAGTGAAAATGGCTGGCTCTACCATAAAACACCCACTTTTAAAATGGAATTCGGCTTAACAGTATGTCCACTTGAAAGACCACCGGGAGCAGAGGGTATTTTAATGTTAATAATTCAAATAAATTGAGCTGAACTTCCTTTTAATAATGAACCTTGTTAACAGCATAAAGTAACTTAAGAAGTGAAGCTAACTAACTAAAGGTCACGTAATGAGCTCAGCTATCTGAACAGTCAGCTGTTTGGCCACAGCAATGTCATTCATTTACAGTAACGACGCATTGGAAAGACGACCAAAATATTATATGTTCGCAAAACAAAGTAACTTAACCACAAAAAAGTGACAGATACAATTCAATATGGTTGTTGTACATGTATAGATTCATCAACTTTAGTGGAGGCAGACTGACAGGACACTTAACATTGTATAATGACACAGATGGCTGATGTGTTTAATCTGATCTAAGTTGGAAAGAAGTATGCAATAGCCTTAATGTGTTGTTATAGGCTCTGGTCAACTGTCATTAAAGATACGGGATGGTACATTGAGTACAACTACGGTACAACTCTTATCTTCAGGCACATTGACAATGTCCTTATAACACTGACCTTTGTTCTCCGGGGAGTCTCTCATCCCAGGTTGTTACATATCGACGTTTTGTCATGCGCCCTTTCCGTGTTATCCAGATGTGCAAGGTACCCTTAGTGTTTTAGAAGTATTTTTGAAGTTTCCAACCATGTCATATGTGTATGTATACTATATGTAGCAACATCAGAAGGCTTGCCAAATATGGATATAGACAGACAGGCACACATAATCAGGCCACATGTCACCGCAGCTGAGAAATGGGTCCGAACATAACCATCATCCTTGGATAGTGAATCACAAAATGGTGTTTGGGAATCAGATTTCTGTCAAAGAGCTTCTTGAAAAATGTGTGGTGCTCTATTATGAGTTGTTTCAGAAATACAGCAAGTCAGTGTGCAACAATGGGTGCAAAAACAATACTGCATATTTCCCTCAGCAAGATGTCCTGTCAACAAGATCACCAACTGAAAAGGGTAACACCTGCAAAAGGCACGACATTTGGGATACAGTCTGTTTAACTGCAGTGTCAGAGGTTCTCAGATTAACAAACCAAAGAATTCCCACTTCCACTAGGGCACCAAACAAGGATGCCCACTCTCTCCTTCATTGTTTGATATCTTCATAGAACCACTTGCAGCAGCTATATACGCCACGACAATACCATTAAAGGAGTCCACACCACAAATCAACAACATAAAATTAGCCTCTATGCAGCTGATATTTTATTGTACTTACTTCCCTGTGCATTCCCAGCAGGAAACCTTTAATCTTATTAACACATTCAGTAAAATCTTTAATTACACCATAAACTGGGATAAGTCCACTATACTCTCACTTTCAGAAGATGCTCGGGATTCTGCAGAACAAAACTCATCACTTTCTCTTCACAATGGTAATATTATATACAGTACTTGGGTATTTATGTTTCCCCCAGGCTGTCAGAGTTATTTCATCATAACTACACCCCCTTGTTAAAAACAATAGAAGACAACCTCTGACAATGGTTGAATCTACCTCTCAGCCTAGCAACTGTTAAAATGAAAATACTTCCCCATATCAACAATTTCTTTTCAATGCTGCCGCGGATCTGGACGAAAAAAAAAAAATCTGGCATATTTAGAGGGCTGGTATCTATGAGAGTGTACAGTTAAGTGCAGATCCAAATTAAAATCCAGATCTAGCGAGTTTTCCTTAAAATTGTAGTGTTTATCATGCTTTTACGTTTCGCTTAAAGAGTGGATTCCCAAAACTAAAACAACCTAAATAATACAATGAAACAATACCAAGGACAACTTAAAACACCTGTGCCGCCATCTCGAATAATAATCAGTGATTAAATTTAACTTCTTACAAAAAGGCAACGTAAAATGTCATTAAACCTGTCCTGATTGGCATAGTAATAGTAAGAACGGTAAACAGTAGGAATGAAACTCGATAAGATGTATTCATGATCCATTCGGGTAGGTAGTGTTTGAGAAAATCAAAGTCAGCTTTCGGAAACCACCACAGGTGTTGAATGTTCTTTCGGAGTGTTGAATGGGCACTTTATCCTGTTGGCACAAAACACACAAAGAAAACATCATTTTTTATAGTGTTCAACAAAGAGGAAAATTGAAAAAAGCTGCAATGCTGGAATATTTTTTTAACTGCTAACATTGTTATCTTTGTTAACAGCTCACTGATGCCACCATAGTCACATCCTCTAAGAGTGATAATGATGATGTTTAGATTTGGTGGTTAATATTAAAATAATTATCTGTGACATTTTGGGTTGTTGTTTTCGTTGCTATTGTCATAATAAAATAAATGAATAAAATAAAAATACGGTTTGAATTTAAGACTTCCAGAGGGGCTTCAAAGACAAAGCAAAAAAGGAGAATAAAATCCACAACTGTCACTTGTGTTTAGATGAGGGATGAAACCATATTACCAGAAAAACAGAATTTTGAACCTCCACAGAGAAAGGACCATGGCTAAGATTGGAGCTAAAGACAGGATGTGGCTGCAAAACTATTTTTTTTGTAACACCCATGGGGGATTTAAATACACAGACTCTAAAAACACAGAATCATTTATAATTTGTTTTGTATATTATAATAACATTGACACAGAAGGAGTTTA
>JBBPCS010030044.1:0-22727 GCA_037974645.1 Hollardia meadi
CTGAAACGAGGGGTGTTCAGTTGGTTGCAATCTGCATCCACACCCCTAAATGCTTCTCAATTCTACATCTAAACTTTAAAGATTCTCTAGAAGTATATGTTACCAATAAAAATGTTTCCATCTTTTCTTTGATTGAACAATTGCAACTCCAGTTTAGGTGACCATTTTGTTTTCAGTTTGACATATTACATGTTCTTCTCCGTGTTAAAATTAGTGACCACTCTCACAGATTTGTGAAACCTTTTTTTTATGCCATTGGGTAAAGTTAAAATTTTTATAAATATTCAATTTTTACCCAACATTGGCATGAAAGTACATCAGATGCAAGAGTTATTCATACAGCATCCACATAATTATAAAGAAATATACCCTCTTATAACAACAAAAAAGCAGAACAGTCAGGTATTCCCTGTTTTGTTATTTGTCTCACCATGGATGAAGTTGTCTGGCCTAAAAAGGGCCCCAATGCGGCTTCCTCTTATACTGTCCATTGTCCCAGGCTCCAGGTCAACAAGCAGGGCCCTGGGGACATATTTACCACCTGCAAACAGAACAGGAATGTACACTTATATAGGCAACCTGAACTTAAATACACCCTCACTATGTGTCAAAGCTTAAGGACAGTAATATTTAAAAAAGAACAGTTTGGTTAAGAAGTAATTATGGTCATGAAATAAACTGAAATAGAAAGAAAACTGCAGCTGTCAAATGAAAAACGTGCAGTCTATATACAGAAACGTCTCTATTACCATGTGCCTCATTGAAGTAGACGTTGACCCTCTCCAGTTGGAGGTCGCTATCTCCCTCATAGAAGCCTGTTGCATTGAGCCCATGTTCGTCATTGATCACTTCCCAAAACTAGAAAGTGAAAGGCAAGGACGGAAATCTTTGTAATATCGACAGAGCTCAAGGTGTTTACTCAAAGACACATGTTAGAACAAAGTTTGGCCGTTTAAAGAGATTAAATACAATATTTTGATCAGAAAAATTATCTTTCTCTATTTTACACCTTTCACCTCTCGGACTTGATATAGTCTATATCAGGGTGCAGAAGTACAATTGTTTTACCTGCATCGACCTCTTCAGTTACTGTATGAATACCAAATCTACGCTTTGATTCTCTCCCAGATGGGTACATTTTAAAATGCATCCCATTGAGTCGAAACACAAAAGCTGCCATGCGTCAACTCGTAATCTTGTGCTGACCAGATAAAGAATCGCTGCTGTACACGATGTAGCTAATGATAAAGATACTCAACAGAATAATAACTGAAGTGAGTGCTTGAATTTTAGAGTGAATTCTCCAATTATAGCCTCATGTAGCTACATTATCTTGTAGTTCCGCTCTCTTGTTTTGTGTTAGCTGTGATAAAAAATGTCCCACCCACACCAGTCTTGCTTTGGCCCTTATCTTTTCCCTGAATGCTTGACAGGGAACACCCTGTGTCACTCACAACTGTTGGTGGGAGTGACACAGCGTATGGAACAGCGTATGTCAAAATATGCATTTACATAAAGTAAAATAAGTGGTTTTTTTTTTTAATTTCACATAATCACTTAAACGTTTCCTCGTTTTGTCTCAGCTAAATTTTCTTTCAAACAGTGACAGAAGCTTATATTTCAACAGACGTGTCATTAAGATATATCAGAGTCTCAATATTTTTTTTTTCCAACAAAGTCAGGCCTAATAACTTTATCAGAGGAATTAGGATTTAATTTTTGTTACCTTTGAGCCGATCTGGTTGCCACATTGTCCAATTTGCAGATGTACAATTTCACGCATGATGATCAGGCTACAGTACACAGAGCAGCTGGGAGTCTCTGATAGGTTTCAGTCCTCTAACCAGTCTTTTATACAGTCCCACAAATGATGTCATCAGTGATGTCAGGAAGTCGCCCAAGTTAATAATATGTCAGGGGTCCCTAATACACTATGAAAACTCTTTTTTTTTAAAAAGATTATTTATAAAGAAATTATTTTTAGTTTGTCATAGTTTATAATCTTTAGGTAATTTAGGTAGGCCTAATGTCTTCCAAATGCTGTCTTATATTTTGTTGTATATTTGTATGAACATTTTCTTTAAAAAGAAAAAGGAATATACTAATTCATATTGTGGAAAACTGTAGAACGTATACCAGAGCCTCATAACATTTCCATGTTAATGAGAGAGGGCCCTACAACAGTGTGTCTGGTAGAGAACAGGCCTTGCAAGTGATTCAGATTGACTCCTCAGAAATACATGTGTTTTAAGACTGGGGTTCTCAACCTTTTGTCACTTAAAGCCCATTTCTGATTGTCAAAAAATTTCTGAAGGCGACCTTCTCAAATAAATGATAAAAAAAAAAATCATAACATGACCAAAAGATCATGATGTATTAAATGTAATAAATGTATTGTAGGCAGGGTCATATTTCCATATTAGCTAATTAGTGGCAGAACATGTTTGTTGTTGTGTTATTTTCAATGGTCATTGAAATTAACCATTTTAATTTGACTTTTTTTAAAATTTATGTGAATTCTTGAGCACCTTTAGATATAAAAAATAATTATCTTTGGAAATTAAAAAAAATAATAATAACAATAATCTTACCCTTTAGCTGAACTATTGCCTCTGTGGCCCAGCACACTGGTTGAGATTAGCTGTTTTAAGCGGTATCACATTAAATTAAAAACAGTGCCATTTGCTATATTTGCCCTTGAAAGGGAAAACCCCTCTCTGTCATGGTTTTCTTTCTATTGTTTGGTAAAAGAGCCAATAGCAATTCACAACAAAATTATATACAAGTTCTATATACATTATCATAGCCTTACTAGGCTACAAGTTGGGTAAATTATGGTCGCTACGAGGTGGATGGCCAGCCTCAAAATTATCTTTGCGTGCTTGCTAATAGTCTAGAGGGTATGAAGGCTCTAGCAGTGTGTGTATGTGTGTGTGCTTCATAACCAGTAACTAGCGTGGGCCCATCATAATAGCTTGCACTGGGGCCCATACCTTACGCCGCTAACTCTGTTATTTGCTATAACACATCAGCGAGTTGCAGGCTACAGCCAACCAAAAACAGGAAGGAAGTTATGAGAGGATGAATGAAAGTAATGTGTTTCTCTGGCCGGTGTCAGATAACATCCCTTTGATTAACAGTCCAGGGTGTCGGATTTAGGGGCATAAATGGAATATAATATTCATGATTATGTTGTGAATTGTTGTGTTTTCATTACCTTCGAATGAGCCTTTTATATCTACAGAGGGAGTGGGGCCTCTTCCATGGAGTCCGCCATGTTGCATTGCCATATTTCTACAGTAAAATTTAGAACCCTGCAGAATTTTCAAAACACATAGGCCTACCCATGTTCCTCCCCAAAATGACCCAGATGCTACATTTACATTTTCAGCTATACTTATTAGTGTAGGTGTAATAATAATTGAGTAAAACGTGCAGCAGTTGGGAGATTATGTATGAGAGATGCTACCATCTAGAGGGCTGTCACAGGCATAACATAATGACACTGGAGGAGTTTTATAGATAAGCAAGTTGATTTAATTAGTAAATTTTAGCATCTTTTAATATCAGGATTTATTCAGACTCCAGCACACTTTTTGTCTAAAGATGTAGATCCAACGTGTGAATAAAGGGACTGAGAAGAAGTGTCAGATTGTCACATTGATGCTTCAGCATGTGGCTCACAAATTGTTATATTTTAGATCAGGTAATAAGAGAAAGAATATAAATGAACCTTATCAGGATGATTCCATAATTATTTGACGATTAGGCCTAATCTTTTTAAGCAGCATTGTTGTTTTTACATGCTTCTAATTTTCTTTTTAATGAAAGTTATTTTTGACATGTCAGTAAAGCTCAGGTGTAAATATCAAAATTCATGATGGCCGAACTTCGATTGGTTTCTTTTGGATTCGGGATCCTCACCATTGTGGCTCACTGAGACACTTGAATAGAATAGAGCCATCGTTAATGGACATTATTAGTAACACACTTTTCCTACTATGACAAGTAAAATCAAAGCAAACTGTTTTAATGTTCTAAATAATTGCATCTTTTGTTGAAGCTTGGACATGTTTGGTGCCATGATTGAATGATTTTAATTGTTCCTGGTCCTGGGTTCAAATGTTTGCACATTTTTCCTCCATCAGCTGCAGGTTCCTCCCACACGTTACTCTGTTTACCTTGTGTACACATAAATTGCCTCGATGTGTGAATGTGTTGCTCTCTGGCAACCTGTCTGGGGTTATCTTTTTGTTGAAGTCTGTTACCAATGTATCTCATATCAGAAAACCCCAAATAGCATAATAATATTATTTGTAGCCAGTGCTTTTACCATTTTGCATGCATGCATGCATGTGTGTGTGTGTGTGTGTAACCAGTTTAAACCAGACAGTGTAAGGCTCTATCTTATGAAATATTACTATTAAAACACAGAATGATGATAAAGGATCCTGTCATTTCTCTGCAACACACACAAATGCAACATATACTCAAATAATGTCCTTGTTATTTGTTGCTGTGGTTAATATGTGTTTTTTCCACCACCAACCTCTTTGAGTAAGTACAAAACAAATGCACAAACGTTCAGTGTTCACAGGTACACCAGCAGTGGTGGAAAAGTACTCCGATCTTTTAAGTATGAGTGCCAATACTACACTGTAAAATGCCATGCATTTAAAATCAAGTAATCAAGTAAATAATAAAGTATCATCAGTACTTAAATGTACTTAAAGTATCAACAGTAGAAGTACTCACTAATACAGATGCATTAATTCATCAGCAGCGTTTTACTGTTGTAGCTGTTTTGAACTACTTTATGTACAGTTAGCTGGTTTAGTCCAGTGGTCCAGAACCTCAAGTCACAAGATAAATCTGAGGATAAATAGGATTACCCATGATGAAGAAAAACAAATTTTTGATTTGATTTTTGGACTCTTCTTTAATCTTTGTGAAATATTGCACAGTTTTACCCCCTTGGGTTTCCAACAGTCTTTTGTGGAACTGAAACATGACAAAGAGCCATAACTGGAGACGTTGCTGTTTTTGTAACGGGTCGCAAGCCTTAAACATTGGGAACCACTAGTTCAAACAATACTTTATACAGTCTTTACTATCTGGTAAATACTTAAATAAAGTTACATCCAGGTCCGAGTACACACAGTTTGTTAAACACCACTGAGGTACACGATAAGGTTACAGGCCATGAAGAGTGAATGCTGTTGAGAGATTTGAATATTGTCTTTAGCTTCTATAACATTTAAATCATAACTTTGTTTACTTCTTCAGTTGTCTGTTGGGGTTCATTAGAAAGTCACAGTAGCATTTGTTGTCATTGATGACCTTTATCTGTTTTGCCCTGAGCTTCTTTCCCTTGCCTTTTGACGTATTTAGTGAGGGAGTAGTGTGTGTGTGTGTGTGTGTGTGTGTGTGTGTGTGTGTGTGTGTGTGTGTGTACATGATTTGTGCTGCACAGTGTTTGCATGAATGCTTGTAAGCCAAGAAGCTGTTTAAAACTTCAGATAACGACATCTGGATTAAATCCTACATGTTTTACACTGTATTGATCAATTTAAATAGTGAAGCAAATGATTTGAATGACAGTCTTGCCATGGTGTTTAAAGGGAATTCACGGAAACTCTCCAGTTATTTAAACTTAAATAAATACATTGTTGCCTATGCTATAATGCCAAAGATGTTTATGATTTGTTAAAAAATATCTAAAAACATTGTCAAATACTTCTTGTTTGTTGGTCTGTCTAAAATGTTCTAAAAATTATTAAATGAGAAATAAAGAAATAAATCAGAAGATTAAACAGCCTCCATTATTTCTGCACATTAATCATGTTGCTCTGTTTAAAAAGTTGGCCTATAATAATGACATTTGGGCTCTAAACACAAACTTTAGGACTTGAACTTGGGACTTGTTGGTGTTTGGGACTTGAGACAGGCCTAAATGGCCAAGACCTCCTGAGACTTATTGTGACTTGCAGCAATGACTTTGTCCTACCTCTGCCAGGCCCTTACACCCTGCATGGAATAACTTTACTGACAAGGTTTTGGTCAACTAAGCAGCCAATCTGTATTTTTTTTTAATCATAATTATCTGTAGCCTGTATTACTAAATGTATATGATGGAATTTACATGTTAACTCATACGTTTTTTTCAAACTTAATTTATGTTTTCAGTGTTATTGATTAGTACTTTTTGGTGGACATGTTGATACCCATTTTGCTTCAAAGAGGGCGCCTCTCCCCTTCTGTACCTCTGCTTCATGACGCTCCGGGCAATCATGTGATCCAACCCTGCCACCATTCAAGATGCGTCAAGCGATAGCAAGGAGAAAACCGGAAGTATCTTGATACTAACTTCAAACTAAAAGCATAAGTGTCTTTCGCTTTCGTAGGAGAACTACAAACCTGTGATTTGTGGATTCATTGTGTTTGTGGTCTATTCATTTATTTTGCCTTGCATTATAAATATGCATTGTGTCATTGGCTGTATTTACTGTGTTACTGTGTTGTACATTATAAGTGTGAACAGGCATTATAAAAAATGGAAAAGAGAAGGAAATAATTATTTTTATCTGTAACTAGAGCACCATGCCACAATTTAGTCTTTATTTACAGCTTGCTACTTGGAAATAGGCTACACGGAAAACATTATAATTATATGAGTTTAATTATAATGTGAGCAATATAATTAGCCTATATCAGTAATGCATATTAGTATTTTTCTATTTATAGTTGTATGCTATTGGTAAGTTGCTTTAAAGTTTTTGTTAAATGTGGCACATTGTGATTAATCTCAAATGGTAATTCATTCATAGCATCGAGTAAGTAAAATTTTATGAATATTAAAAATGATTGATGGTTCACAACTTATCCATATATAATTTTGTATTTCAAAATAAAGACAGTTCTTGCAGTCTCCATTGTTTTTGATTATCATTGATTATTTTTCATGAGGAAGTACAAAAAGTAATTACTGTTTAGCACAGTTTTGAGATACTTGTTCTTAGAACACAAACACACACACACACACATACACTTGCTTACACACATGGTACAACAAGGAAATCTGAATGTATCTATTCAAAGTTACTCAATTAGGCTACTACATGTTAATTATTTACCTTTATCTGTAGGCCTAATTCTGTTTTTTGTGGTTGTTTTTTTGTCACTTGAGTTATCATATCTCATATATAGCTTCTTGTTAATCACTTGTCTTGCAGTAATAATTAAAAAAATGAAAAAAATAGGATTTTGAATGCAGGGCTTTAACTTAAGGGAGTTATACATTGTCGTATTAGTTTTAGCCTACTGAAATAAAGGATTGGGGTACTTTTCCTACTATTTTTGGATTATTATTCCCGCATATTCCTTGGTCACTATTTCGTATTTTTAGCTCCTCTAAGTTTCAACTACTGTACAGCTCTTTTCATTTTAAAAACATATATTTATTACTTTGTTTTTCATAGCGTATAGTTTTCTTGAAAATTGTATTCTATATTTATTATTCTTGACTTTTGCAATAGGGTTTTTCTTTTTTTTCTCTTACTGTGGTTATTATCGTGCACCAAGATACCAAGGCAAATTCCTTTGTGAAAACCTGGCAATAAACCCGATTTTTATTCCATGAATGAATCCTACATCTTTTTTGGCGTACACTTTTCTGTGTATTTAAAATATTTATTTTCTCAATACAATGATAATTTTGTGGGATTTTCCAACACAGAGAAATTATAAGGCATGGAGCCTCCATGGGGGCTTTGTTGTGAAAGTTTTTAACGGAAGTTGAAATTCTCGTCACGAGACGCTTGACCACCGTTCTTCGTTCCCAGGGTTCCGTGAGAGCCGTTTGCCCCACCCCACCTCTTCAACGCTATCTATCTCAATGTACAATTCTCAGAGAAAAAAGGGGGCAAAATAATTCAGAGTAACATCGCAAAGAAACGATTCTCATCTCCCCGAGTGGTTCATCGGAGCAGACGCGGCCTCTCGGCGGTTACAATAAATGTCTCGCCGTCGGATCAGTGATTGAAAACACCGCGGTATGTTCATGTATCATGCACATGTAACCATAATCTACCATACGGATTCAAAGGGAATACAAAAAGCCGAGAGACTTGACAGCGGGCTGTACCTGCGCCAAACGGGAAAATAACGGAGGATTTCCACGACTATCACCTGGATATTGCGTTATATTCAAGGACACCCAACTGCCAAAAAAACCCGCCTTTGCTCGCGCGGAGAGAAGCTTTCCGATGTGAGGAGAAATACAAATTAACATTAGAGAGAGAGAGAGAGAGAGAGAGAGAGAGAGAGAGAAGGGACGGAGAAGGGGCCTGTTTTTGGGTCTGGTCAAACCCTCCGAAAAAGCCAGCACCAGCATCTGTTGACGGGGAGAGGAAATAATTTTGACATCGACTAAAACCAGGGATATTACTGATAAGGTTGCTAACACCAACGACGACAACCTCCAGAAAACGGTGTATAATGTGACGGTTGTGACAGAGAAAAGAAGCCCCGGTGTAGCCTGATGATTCACATGCCGTCATTTTAAGAGGAAATATTTGTTTTTTAAATTTTTTTTCCACCCGCCCTCTGATGTGCTTTGCCTAACTGGAGAACGGATTGCAAATAACCCCTAAATATATCAACCTAAAATATATATATTTAAAGGGGGGGGGGAGGTCGAGGAAAAAATTGGGCTTTGGTTGAGTGGAAATGAATTGAATGGCAGTGTGAGATATCTGCCGAAGATGGGCTCCGGAGGAGACGTTTGCTGAGAAAATTAAACATAATAGAGCGAAATTATTTATATTTTAAAAAAAGAAGAAAAAAAGCCAGCGTTTAAATGCAACATCTTTGAGGAAACGGGACAACCGACGTTAATTCATGTACATTGCAGAAATTTCACATCAATGCTCATATCAATGTTGATGACTTCATTGCGGATTTACAGTGAGAAACACAAGAATCAGGCGTCTGAGAGGGCGGCATCGTTGCTCCTGCTCCCCTTTCGAGTGATCCCTTGTTGATAAATTGCCAGTAAATAGCCACATCCATCCATACATATCGTGCCAAAGCCTGCTGGAGCCCACCGTTTACTACCTAACAGGTCTTTACATCTGTTTCATCTGCGTCCGGCAACATAAATGTCACCCATTTTGAGCCAGGTGTTCCTCCTTTGGGCCAGTCTAGGAATTTAGGATTTATTGATTTTCTTCTGATCAACACCCTGCCTCCCACCCTCCTCCCCCCCCCTTACACCCACCCAACCAACCACCTACCCTGCCTCCCCCCTGAACCTATCACTGGGTTTTTGGGAAGATGGGCTGTCTTGGCAATAGTAAGACTGAAGACCAACGAAATGAGGAGAAGGCACAGAGGGAAGCCAACAAAAAGATAGAAAAGCAGCTCCAAAAAGACAAACAGATATACCGGGCGACTCACCGGCTACTACTATTAGGTAGGTTTTATGTAATGTATCACCAGTGTGTGTGTTTGTGCTCAATGTAGGCCTGAAACAATATATTTAACCTGTTACTACACATGTAATATCTTATTTCAGATTGTACCTGCGAATAAAAATGTTTTACAGAACGTAACAGTGAAACATCAACAAATGATGCAATGGCATGATGTCACTACACTACTTGGTTTCCAGTGTCTTGACACAGGACAGTTGAAAAGCAGGCCTGTCTCCTGCATTCTTTGGTTATCATGGAACATGATGACACAATATGTGAGAGTCGGGGGACAGACAGACAGACGGACACCATTGTGTGAAGGCAGCATGCAGAGGCTTGGAGGCCAGCAATAGGCGTTTTTTTGCGGGGTTTTTCCTTTTTCTCCACACAAGACGTACAGGACAGCACGGGGGATTAATTTTGTGTTTGTGTGAATCCTGGAGACCTCCACCTTGAATTATTTAGGCTTATATACTCCATGTTTGAGGCTATTTTTCAGACTGCATATTCACCTTTACATAATCCTATACCTGGAAATGTATATTCTCTAATCAGGTATAAAAAACAAAAAAAAAACTCAAGTATTTTCAATTTGATGAAGCTATTTCTGGCTTTATCGTCTAGGCCTCCGTGTCATGATACACTGTGAACCTCAAGGCCAGGGCTAGTATCCTGCTAAGCCTCTTGGAGTACAGAGAGCAAATTAGGATTACTATAAGGATTATTAGCTAGCTTCCCATGAATGACTGTCCCGTTCATTCTAATCTGAAACTGATCCTAGATTTGAACACTTGCATTTAAGGTTCCAAATAGCAGGCAGCTTAGCTCCTTGTGTCCAGGTTGGGAGATGCTATGGCCTGGCTTCTTTTTCACTTATTTTCAGTTTGCTAGGACGCATTTAGGACTTCTCTTTTCCCCTGTGAAAAACATTTATCATGTTAGAATTATGGAGAATTCTGTTCTTGAAAGTATTTATCAGGGCCTAACAGGTTTGAATCGATTCTTCCTGTCCTCATTCCTGACGCTGAGGGCCCTCCTCACATCTGGAAGCATTGGTGGAAGAAATACTCAGATCCTTTACTCGGGTTAGGGTTACGACCTACCTAAAGTAAAAGTAAACATATTACCTGCAACGGTGCATACGTAGCATTTTACTAGCCGGTCGAGGTGGTGCTAGTTTTCATTTTTCCTTAGCTGCTAACAGCGCAGTGGTCCGAAACGTGAAAGGGGACACCGAACTAGACACTTTTTTTGGAATGGTCACAAGCTAAAAAGGTTGAGAGCTACTGGTTTCATTAACAATGCATTGTATTTTATAAGGTTGTGATGTAAGTTCCTGATCTGAAACTAGCCACTACAGCTGTCAAATTGCTACTGCTTGGCTTCTTTCCACCTCTGATAAGAACAGGCTAGATTATTTCAGCCTCACCTGGCACTTTTATGAGGTCTCACCGCCTCGCACGGATGGTTTTTGTGTAACACATGGCACTGTGTAGGAATGAAGAGTACAGGTGTTGCACACGTAGGGACAGTTTGTGAATCGGGACGGTGCAAAGAAACAGTTCAAATCATTTATGGACAAAATTTGGGGGGCATCAAATTTGTAGCTCCTTCACTTCATTTTCAACTGCCCTGATCGTCCACCAAGACACCAAAATGCTTCAACTGCCCTGGACCCATTATGCAACGATGAGCTTTAAAACCATCATCCACTGGTTTTAGGGGGATGGTCATTCGGGATATTTTAGTCGGTGCCTTTGAAGGAGTTTTGTACAACTCCTAATAAACACTTTCTGACTGATTTTTGTGTCCTCTTTTTGCTTTCAGGGGCCGGTGAATCTGGGAAAAGCACGATAGTCAAACAGATGCGAATATTGCACGTTAATGGCTTCAACGCAGAGTAAGTGTTGGTTTCCTTCACGTTTTATTCTGTATATCAGTTGTTAATCACACACCTACAGCACAAAGTACTACTGACATATTTGATGTGGGGGGGTTTTTGTGACAGAATTTTATTAATCATCAATTTTCTCTGGTTTCAGCTTCTCAAATGTGAGGATGTGCTGTTTTTAGTGTCTTTGTTATATCTATTCAGTTGAGATAACGGTTTATTAAATATATTTGGGTTTTGGACTGTTCGTTTGATGAACCCGTCTTGAGCTTTTCTTTAACTGTTTTCCAACATTTTATAGACTAAATGATTGATCGATCAATCAAGAAAATAATCGGCAGATTATTCTACCTTATTATAACAAAGCAGAATATGATTTCCGTCTTGTTCTGAAATGTGTAGTCTTGCGTTCTCGGACGGTTTGGTTGGTGTAATATAAATTAGCAACTTTCTTCAGCAAGAAAGAAGGGGAAAGTTGCTTTTTCCTCTCATTTCTTAAGGCGACACAGATATATAATTGTACTTTTCATTAAAAGGCAAACATAGGATGAAATTCGAGACATTAAGGGATCATAATGGGTTAAATATGCTTTTCCCATTTCCACTGGCATGGTTGTCATTGTTTAAAAAGAAACCTATCAAATATGGCCTCACAAAGAAAATTATGTCAGATGGTTTGGGTAGATTTTTTAATGTTTTGGAGTAAATACTCAAAGTTTGTGTGACACAAGAAGAGTGCTTTATCTGTTTTAGGTTTTCATGGAAACATTGCCTTGGGTGTTTTCGAGCCACCCTGTCTTGTGAATATCCTAAAACTCCATCCCACATTGATGCAATGGAAACGAAAGTCACGTTTTTCTATTCATAATCATCCGTTTCCTAGAAAGGGGTTTTGGGGGTAGGAGCATCATCATGTGCTTATTTTTGGGCCATGCCGAACAGATGCTCCTCACAGACCCAGACGCTCTGGTGTAGTGACAAATCCACAGTCGTCTGTCGCCTCCCAGACGTGTTAAGCTCCGGGGTCTGTTGCTCTCTTTGGGCCAGAGGTATTCACCTTGATGGGTTTCCCTTCATGTTGCAGGGCAGTGCCAGTCAGCGCAAGGTGCTGGGAGGATGGGGACGGGGGGAGATGATGGGTAGTGACACAGTACATATGGGGTGAAAAGAGATTGGTATGGTAGTTCATTTAAAGTGGATGTTCTTTTGTGTGTGGCGGTCCTATTGCGAGGAATGTAGTCTGTCTCTCTTTGAGTGAAATAAAGAAACGAGGAGCTGAGAGAAGCTCTCTGAAGCCACTTCTACACAATTTCAAATCTCTCCTTCTTCTCAGGAAATAATCAATTTGATGATGTTTCTTAGCTTTTTTTTGTTTAGTAATCTAAACTTTCAAAGTGGGATCACTAGTTCTCCTGAGTTTGAAAACTTTTTCACAGGTGATTCAGTACTAATAAACATTAAAAAAAAATGACATCCCAGTTGCAAGGAAACAAAGAATCAAGACCCTCTATAATCTTGGACCGTCTCTATTTGGATCGTCTTTATTTTTTTCACTATTGATAAGACTGCTGATTATTTTCTTGAGGATTTGGTTTATAAAATGTCAAAAAATAGTGAAATATGTCCATCGCAGTTACCCAAGGTAACGTCTACAGATGTTTTGTCTGCACCAGCACTCTAAAAGCCAGATATTCAGTCCACTATCATAAAAAAATCTACATAAACCAGCAGATATTTACATTTTGAGAAGCTGGAACATGTAAATTTGTAATATTTTTACTTTATTTACACCATTTTATTATCTGTCAATATACTAATTGATTACCGAACAAATAGTTTCAGACCTGTTATAAAGTAGGTTCCACTACCGATTATTTTCATTATCGATTGATTTATTCAGGTTTATTTTCTAGATTAATAGACTTTTAAACGTAATGAAATGAATGAGTGAATATCTGTAATGTTTTGGTCAGCATATCCTCTTGATTATTGATAATTCCTAAAAATCTTATGAAAGCACAAATAGCCATTCCAGAAACATTTTTACATGATATTGATATTGAGGCATTAGGTTATAAATATTTTTGATATCTCACTTTGTCAGTATCATCCAATCATAATAGACAATTAACACAGAGAGAGTTGTGCATAGGAAATGAAAATACCATATTAAGGCTGAAATTTGTCCTCCACAACATCCTTAGTCAGGGTTAAGTTTTGTTTACAGCAATATGCAGTTGAAGTGTTACTTTATCACCCAAATCAGATAAAGATGAACACATAGATTACCAAAAGATTTTCATCCGTCCTATTAATTTGAAATCTTTCTGCTCAACACGAGTATTACTGACTTGATTCAGTGGTATTGACGGGACCCAGTGCTGCTGTAGTGTCGACAGAATACACAGCACAGTGCACTCAAACATAACACACAAGGGTATGATTTGTTTAGTATTGCTCTGATTGAGATACTGAGATATTTTGCCGTGGGTCATTCAGAAGAACTCACACTGTGCAGGTACTCGATTGTGAAAGCAGCTCTTGGGTTGTTTCATTCTGGGAATTTCAGTATCAAATCTGACTTTCAATTGTCAAACTTTTGAAAGAATTAAACACTTAACACTGGCTGCCCTGGTTTCTGAAAGACCTGTGTGACGTTAGGCCTTTACTTCTGGTATCAGTGAAGCCCACAGATTGTAAAGGCTGAGTGCCGTGCTCTGTGGTGGTGCTGAAATCCTGTTTGTCCTTACAACAATAAGTGGACAAACTATGGGGCATATCATTGTGTTTGCAAATACTTTGAATTCTAGTTTGTGCTCATGGTAGGTTGTAGTTAAAATTACTCCTCACTCTGCTGTTTTCTGTTTAATAAATGCCATTGCCAAAACTAAGACAAGCTGTTCTCATTTGGTATCAGCAAGTACACAAAATCTAGGTGTTGCACTTGGTCAGCAAAGTAAAGGTGCCTGTGCATCTGGACCAGCCATGATACTGATGTCTGATATACAGTGATTTACCTCCAGGCTGACAAAGAGAGTTCTTGACAAAACAAATTCCTTTTAAACCTTCTGGAATTAACACAGAAGAAAAAAAAAACTTTCTTTACCGTTATGTTGGAACAATCAGGGTTATTATCAGCATTTAAAGACACAGTATGCAATTTCTTCTCTCAATCAAAATGACAACAAAAGATGGAGGATTTTGAAGTAGCTGTTGAGTTGTTGTTTAAAGAGTTCATCAACTGAAAACTAATAATCGTGCTTCATCACAAGTGAGCTACACAAACATTAGTAAAAAAATACAGTGGCTAGCTAGCTAGTCCGCAGACCTCTCCTGCACTCTCTGACTAGGGCTGCAACTAGCTGTTATTCTCATCGTCAATTAATTATTGTTGATTATTTTCCTAATCTATAAAATGTCAAGAAACAGCAAAAACAAAAAACCTCAAGTAACTGTCCAGAACTCAAAGACACTCAAAGGCAAATCCTTAGATTTAAGAAGCTGGAACCAGCACGTGTTTGACGTTTTTGATTGAAAATGACTGAAACGATTAATTGATTGAAAAATAACATGAACCCTTCTTTGTTCTTCACAGAGAGAAAAAGCAGAAAATTCACGATATTAAAAACAACATTAAAGAAGCTATAGAGGTAAGAGATTTATCCTTTCTTTTTAAATGATGCACTGTGAAGGCTTCATGCACAGAGGAGAAATTTGTTCATTTTCAGAGCTTGTCAATAAAAAGGCAAAATACGCGGTATTAGCACCACAATGTTTGTTTGAACATTTTCTGTGTATATGATAGATATTGATGATAGAACTTTAGGCAGTACTTTTTTTTTTTCCAGAATGCAGCATATTGAAATGAAGCTCTCTTTTTCGTAGACATAAACGAGCTTTAAGACAATATAATCTAACAAAGGGTTGAATATTAACCCTGTTGTACTGTAAGTGTTGATAGGTTTTTCTAATGAAATTTTCTTCTTCTGTTCTCTCCATCCAGACGATTGTGGCCGCCATGACAACACTCACACCGCCATGCCAGTTAGCCCGTCCTGCAAACCGATGCCGAATTGATTATGTCATGAACCAAGTAAATCAGAAGGATTTTGAGTTTCCTTCGGTAAGTTGCAGCACACTTCTATTGACTCTGACTTCTGCACTTGTTTTTTACTACTAGCCTCTCAGTCTCTCAGAATGGCCCAACGGTATATATGGTCCTGCAATTTGTGCACAATTGTTTGAAACAGTCTAAAAAAGCGAATGGTGGGATGGCAAAGTCATTGGCTAATCTGTGTAGTGTAGAGGCCAGCGTTTGGGGACCCTGATAATTTAGTTTTTATGTAACTTAATTAAAGCCAAAACAATTCGGTTTTTTTTTTTAAATCAAGATTTTTTACACAGTTGCAAATCTTAATCGCAGACAGATATCATGCTGATAATGCAAATCATCTTAAATTTAACCTGTTTTCTTATAAAATTGGTCTCAAAGTCTCATAACTGCTGTTAAATGTTTACGAGTATCAGATCTAGCCTGCTGAGTCCCACTGGTCCTGGCAAGGTGTGCTGTAGGTGAGGATGGTAGCTCATGCAGCAGCAGCAGCCTGGAGTGTTTGTTCACTGATTCAGTAATTAGCAGGTGTGCTTCCGCTTGGGAGACTGTCAATTGAATGAGCCTCTCACCTGAGACATCCACACCACCTATTAACACTAATTGTCTGTAATAACCCCAAATGTGTCAAGAGGGACCTGTCCTCCAGAAACACAGGGACTCTGAGGGATTCCCCCCTGAGCTGTAGTCTCCTCCTCACGGCCAGGAAGGGAGCTACTGCAGGTCTTGCATGTGACTCACTAATCCAGGAGGTCCAGTATACTTCAGCCGGTAGACAGTGGCCATAAAAATCAGGGCTTTTTTCTCTTATGCTCATGCAAAAAGTGAAGCTGTTATCCTGTACTACACTTGCTCCCTTGAAGCGTTGAATATGCCCTTCTATTAACAAGTCCACTGGTCCATTGTCAGAAATGGTAATAAAACCATAACTGAGTACTATTCTATGTACATGGACTACTAGACATAAAAATCTGGGGAACCACTTTGGCATTTATGATGAAACTATTAATTGAGCTGAACTAAATAATGTAACACTCAAGTAGTTGATAATCAAAAAAATTAATCTGTGACAGTTTTAATAACTGATTAATCATATAAATCATTTTCAAGATCAAATGCTAAGAAGTCCCTGGTTTAATTTACTGCTTTTCCCTGTTTTATATTACTGTGAATTTAATATTTTGATTATATTTGAACTGCTCGGCCAACAAAAACAGGACATTTAGTTAAATACGTCATGTTGTACTCAAAGAAATTCTGACACAATTTTCTGACATTTTGTAGACAAATGAAAAATTGATCCAGAAAATAATAGGCAGGTTATACATGAAAAATAATGAAATAATGAAAAGTTTCGTTAGTTGCACGTCAATATTGTCATTTTCAGTGTGTCAATAAAAGGTCATGCATTCAAATATAATGCTGATATTTAAAAAATTTTAAACCCCACATAATAATTGTCAGGCCTAGTATTATAAACTGCAGCTATGCAGTAAGGTAATAAATTTAACTCTTTTTATTTTTAATTCTAATCAAGATCAAAGGGGTTTTAAAGATACCTTGTTTAATGTACTCCGAAATTTTTATAAAATCATGCAACGTACACGTGAATTTTTAAATTTCTTATAATGGTCCAAAACAAGTGTGTTTGCAGATTTAAATGTTTCATAAATATAATAAGGGAGGTGTAGCTTTAATCAATCAATAATACAAACATTTAGAGAACAGATGTTTGACGTTATAAAACTCTAACTTTGAAGCTACATAATTCCAATTAAACAAAAGAACTGTATAATATTCTTCCCTTCCTTTAAATAGCATTTTAGCTATTTCCTAAAATGTATGTATAGAGGAAGAAAACAGCGCGTCTTCCCTGTTTTCTTTGTCCAGCATGATAGCTTCAGCATTTAAACTGGCCGTTTCCACAGTGTAGATACACAGCAGCTGAGTTTACAGTGAAGAGTGTGTGTATTTGTGTGTGTATTTGTGTGTAAGCAAAGGGAAGTGTCCTGATATTGTCTCTGTTACTCCATGGCAAGTTTGTTATATGGGCCCGTCTCAAGCTGACCCTTCCCTCAGGCTGGACTAGACTTCCACTGTTAGACCTGCTAGGTCTCATGGGAGGGAAAGACCAGTACTCCCACTTTGATCTGATACTGAGTTCTGTCCTTTTCATGTAGGGAGTTAGAGCATAAACATGGCAGCTGGTTACCTAAAGGGAGATTAATTAAAGCGTTAGTTTTTAGAAGCAAAAAGCTGGGTTTTGTCTGAACCGATTCTGCGCATTGAAGTGAATGGGTAGTTGTTCAGAAACAGAATACAGCAGAAAACTATCTAATATCTGACAGCCTCTTCTATAACTCCTCCACCACCTCCTCAGCCCGCTCTCCCTCGCCTGGCCTTAGGGCCTGCTGGAAACCAGTTGAACTGGTTGACTCTGCCCTTAGCAGGAGAGAGAGAAAATAAGCACAAGGCCTGGATTTAATCTCCATAGTCTTGTCTTGATTTCCTTTTCTAGCTTTGCTTCTAATCCGTAATCATCATAGTTATTAGTCCCAATCTCCTATTATGTTGATAATAAAAATGGACCAAAAACAAATTTACTGATGTTATATTCAGGCCTTTAAATTTCTTGCAGACCGATTACTGCCATGCCCTTCTGTCCTGAGCCTCATTGCACAGTACACGACAGTGACACGTCATTGTACTCAAGCTAGTCAAGTCAGTTTTATTTACTGTAAATTGCTCAAAATCAGAAATTTGTTCCTTGAGTTAGGTAAGGAAAAACTCAAAAAAGGGAGGAACCTCATTAAGAGTAACAACGGAGGGATCCTTCTTCCAGACAGAAAAACAAAGTAGATGTTGTATATACAGAGAGACTCTCTGAACACACTTCTTAGTGGAGCATAGATTTTAAAGACTTGAATTTTGCTTTGAATTGATTGTAGCGCATTGAGAGTTAAATGTTTGAAAATATTAAAATATGAAAATTTAAAGTAAATCATGTAGTACTGCAGCATGTCTTTGCAGCAGTGTCTGTTTTCATAGAGGATCTCGGAGTAGGTCACTGAGCCATTACTACTCTTAAACAGAGCTGTACAACCCATCATAAAATGGCATTTTCTTTTTCTGTCAAACACTCTGAACTTGACACGTATCCACGTGTAAACTTTATGATGGGGAGAAAACATGCTGGTGTTAGAAATGAGAAATATAAAGCCCTTTAGTTATTGGCTAATGTAATATGTTTGCTCTAGTTCTCCAAACATCATTGTACTTTATTCTTATTTTTTATTTCGCTGAATAGCTCTTGACAAAAAGTTTTACTTTGTAAGGCTGCCCATTGAACATTTTTGTATTTCACTGTACACATCTAAGGTCACACAGCTAATACCCTCGGTATGGTAAATAAGGATGACATTGAGAAACTAGATCCTATCAGCTGCGCTGCATATGCTGACTGACAGGCGATGTATAGTTAGCTAGCGTTAGCTTGCCTGCTGCCTGAAAGCTCTAATATTGTAACTTCCCATCATCGCACATCACCTCTGGATAATTTATGAATCTGCAAATTACCTCTGAACTTTTTCTGATGGGTATACTTTGAGGCTGCCTAGTTTTAGCTAGAATCTGACTTAACTCAAGTGAAAAAGGAAATGAGAGCAAAGAACAATAAAGAGAACACAAATGAAAACTACATTTTTTGTTAATAGCTAAACTATTTGATCAACCTGCATTTCTATAACTTGTATGCTACGTTAGTCTGCTCCGTTTTTCTGCATGCAGCGTAAAGACAAGTAGAACTCTTGCCTGTAAACTTAAGCTCAGTCCCCCTTCGTATTTCACTCCCCACTCACTCTTCGGGAGCCCTCTGACTCGTTACAGACACTTGGAAGAAATGAAAAATTAAGGTACTTAACAGTGTCAGTGATAACCAGCAATTACTCACGCTTGACAATTTGGTAGTGCGGTAGGAAAAAATGACTGACGAACAACACTGCTAGTTTTCAATGGACCTTTAAACGGAAAGCGTCACCTCCTCCCATGTTTCCGCCTCAGCCGTCCCATCTACTTTTCCAAACTTTTGTATATTATCTGTCAGTAACATGGTGGTCTTGGCAAAAACCTGCTTACTCTCAGTTACATTAAGTATATCTAACGGTATACAGTGAAACTCTCACAATGGCTTATTTGTGCTTGACTGAAGTGTGTGTGACCAACAGAAGATCGTTGTGAGGAGATAGGCCCTGGTGTAGTGCCAGCCAAGCCTTGTGTCAGTAGAAAAGCTCTCCATTCTTTCATGAACTCAGTAAACTCTTCAGTTTCCTGCCTCTGTCAGAGCCTACTCATCTGCTGCTCCTCTCCGAGCCTTAAGTATCGCTGCCTCCCTCCATCTGTCCTTAAACGTTTTGTTCTTAAACTATTTCACTGTCAGTCAGGAAATGGGCTCATCCTTCAAAGATACCAAGCAGACCCAACTTTTTCTTATATTCCCATCCACCAGTGTCGGAAGTCAATCATTTGTTGTGTGCTGCATTCATTATAGTTTATGGCAGATCTCAACTTTTTTTTTTAAACACTATTTGTCTTCTCTTTTCAAGGCCTGCAACTAATCATTATTTTCCTTATCGACTTATCGATTGCTCACACAATCCAAGGTGACATCTTCAGATGTCTCATTTTGTCTGACCAACAGTATAGAAGCCTAATATATTTAGTGTACCAGGGTTTTCCTGGCTCAGAATGGGCCTTTGGGGGGTGAATATGCACGACAGTAAGCACGTTCCGTCCATGTACAGTTAGACACATTTTCTGCTTGTTCAATGGCTGTTTGATAAATTGTTATTATGGCTGTCTTTATTCTCAATTCGGTCTATCATTCATCATTTTGGTGCTGGTGATTTTTACAAAAAAGCATCAAATCCTCCGACTAATCGACTAAACCTACAGAAAGATTCTTCCTCTTTATTGCGATGGGTGTGTCAACGCCCGCAAGCTAGCGAGTAGCTTGCCAATTATCACACATGGTGTAAATAAGCAACCCGTACATTCTTACTGGCATTGCGCCATGTAGCACTTTTATTTTTTGCTTGTACTGTATCTGTAATATTGGAGGGATCCCAAAAAGTACAATAATGAATTAGTTCTCCGCAGAAATGTTTTCGCAAGAGGTAAAGACTTCATTTATTTGTTTTCACTGCATAGCTGCCAGGTGAATTTCACCCTCATTTGCTTAAGTTTAACTTTTTCACCTTTGGACCCCTCGATCATTTCGCATCGCTGGTCAGTCCCGTGTCGCCTGGAATCCTACAATGCTCGTGTCCCATAGAAAATTAATGGGGGTGAACTTGGCATTGTGTTCAGAGGGTCTTCACTGCAACAGCTCCTCTACTCTAGAAAATCCAGAGAAATATAGCCTATAAGATAATACAGTTCTCCTTTAGGTTCTTTTGTGATATATCTTTATTTCAGAGATACTCGCCTCTAAAGCAAGACCCTGACTTGCAGTTATTTCTAATTGTGGTATGTCGTTGATCCAGACATCTCTTTTTCTTTCCAGGAGTTTTATGACCATACAAAGATCCTCTGGCAGGACGACGGTGTGCGGGCCTGCTGGGAAAGGTCCAATGAATATCAACTTATCGACTGTGCACAGTAGTAAGTCTTCTTTTTTAATCCCCTTTCTTTTTTTCTTTCCACACCCATACATACGTGCCATACGCTTGCAATTAAACATGCATATTTCTAATGGCTCTCACTAGTGCAGGTGCACACAGGGCACGCTTCATTTTTCTCTCTTTCACACATAACAATAATGATGATAATAATAACTTTAGATTGACCCTTTCAAAACTGGTGTGCTTCACAAACAAGAACAAAAAAATACTTGGATATTCGGTTGTCTTTCCATGCGGTTAATGTGAGTGAAAGGTGTAAAGGTTCATGAGGTGACAATGAATGCTGCATTACCTGCATGACAGTTCTATGACATTCCTAAACCTAATGGTGCATACTGATTGTGGCTCTCAACCCCAAGCCCACCCATTCCTTTACACTTTTACACTGTACACTTTTGGTACAGACTAACATTTCCCAAAAACCTTTAGATGGATTGCCATTAAATTTTGTGCAGAAGTTCAAGTCCCACTCAGTACGAATTGTGATAACTTCAGTGGTGCCCTGAGTTTTCATTTGCACTGTCATCGGATCAAAATTTCAAACTTGTTAACATTGGTTGTACTTTGTGTTTAATGCTAATTAGCAAAAGTTAGCATTGTAACATGCTAAAGTAGAGTGAACATGGGAAACATTGAACTTGTTAAACATTAGTATGTTAGCATTGTAATTGTGAGCATATCGACATGGTGATGTTAGCATTTAGCTGAAAGAACCACTATGCCCGAGAACAGCGTCACAGTCCCGCTGCTGATAGTAATGTTGGACAGCCATGTCAGGCTTTGGCTACACAGACGAGACTTGATAGTAGGAACAATTCATTGTTCGTGTTGGTTTTAGTCTGTTCCTGGAATATTGAATGGTTACAAGGTTGGTACTATTTTGTGCTGGTAAATAACTAGACTTTTTTTATTAGTCTGTCTAGTTAGCAGTCTGCCAAGCAATTGACATGGTGGTTTGTGTGTATATGTGTATGTGGTTATTGACAAATAACAAGATTGTGTACTAGCTAGCTGGATGATATGCAAAAAAAAGAAAAAACATTTTTAATCATACTGCGATTATTTTGACAGATAATGTGATTGCGATATGATTCACGATTCTAGTAGGAATGGTAATATTTTTGCACTTTATTTTCACTGAAAGAAAATTTTAAAATGATGACGATGTGATTTTTGCTGGGATCTGCACCAAACAAGCATGTTCCCTTACGTGTGGAGAGTATGATTTGTAGGCCGGACCATCTCTGTAACACCACAATGCTTCAATTATAATGGTATGCTGTGACATATTTTAGCCTTTATCAAAAAAAAGTTACAGCTCCTGGGATTTAGATATTGCCCTTGGCCATATTGTGATTTCAGTAATATTTAAATTAAGTGTAGCCCTGCTGACACCTAAATGTTTTCATTGTCTGTGTTTTGCATAATGAAATTATTTATTACAAATGCTGAGACAGGGTATTTTTTTCCCCCAAAATCTTCCGACTCTTCTTCCTCTGTTTCTTTCTTTCTTTCTTTCTTTCTTTCTTTCTTTCTTTCTTTCTTTCTTTCTTTCTTTCTTTCTTTCTTTCTTT
>JBBPCS010030061.1:0-13811 GCA_037974645.1 Hollardia meadi
TACAATGCAGAAAATAATAAAAATAAAGAAAAACCATTGAATGAGAAGGTGTGTCCAAACTTTTGACTGGTACTGTAGATGTTTTCTGTGTTATATTCTGATTTGTTATAACAATCTACACCTTGTAGAACCTGCTTTGACAATACTGTACTTAGCCATAAAGGAAATTTGAGTTAAAAAAATGCCTACGTTGGTGCAATTTCGAAGATAGTTGATAGTTTTATTCCCACGGCGTCAAATACCAGCGCTTTGAGTTGGTGGCTGGCCCGACCTACCAACCCAAAGCATCTTCATTAGCTGACCTGGGAACAAGACTCAACATCTTACACACTGCACCTTTAAAACTTCATTTCTACTGAATTCACAGACTCAGCCACTGTGATGACAGACCATCTGTTACCTAAATTATTGGAGCTTATTCTTGATGGTACAAGACCATGTAACAACCTATAAACACTGATATGACTTTTTTCATGTGTGTATAACTGAAGTGAGAGTCATGTTGAAGACGTTCAGTTTTGGTGTAGGACATCTTGCTACAATGTTGACCTCAGCACAGGCCATGAAGTAAAAGTGATAATAAACTTCAAAACTTTGTGAGCAGCCAGCCAGTAAAATGCACTCTAAAAATGGCCACTGTTAAAAGTTAACTTCTCACTACACATTGAGGGTTGTTTAACATTTACCACAAAACTACTGATGGGTTTATTCTCATCCGCAGCAAACGATTATATTAGCCTTCCACAAGATCAATCAGATATTTTAATCCAGACTCAACACTATGAAGTTATGGGAACCTCAAGCTGAGTATCAATTAAAGATTTGTCACTCATTTGTTTGCACCTCTCAATGTCTTCCGCCACAGTGTACTACATAGTGGTTGTTTGTTGTTCTTCTGTGCTGTGACTGATGAAGGCTCCCACAGACAATAGGCTGCTCTTAGGCTGATGACTAAGGAAAGCAACCCGCGGCGGAGTCGTTATGGCAACAGAAGCTTGCCAAACAGACTGTGCTGAAATTGGACAAGTGTGAGCACACAATCACCCCCCCCCCCCTCCTCCACTCCCATATGACATTTTAGGCATAGGATCTATGCAGTAAAAATACGCTCATGTTGTGCAGCGAGGTCCGTTCAACACACCGGCCTGTCTCAGCACCTTAACACAGCTCTACTATCATAATCCCATTTTGTCATACTGTTCTGCTAGCATGTGTGGTCTTCTTGTCATAAAGCTGAAAATAAACAGCAGTCTTTTTTTTTTTTAATTCATTTTATTTGCACACACATAGGACTGAATAAAATCCAGATAATGAAAAAAAAAAAAAAGAAAAAGAGATGCGTCAGGAGAGGTCATGAAGCCACAGGCTAATACAACGAATGCCCCCACTTGCTAAAGGAGAGCAAAAAAAATAACAAAAAACTAAGCTAACATAATTTAGGAAGCTTAAAAAGCTGGGACTTAAAACTTGAACAAGTTGCTATGTGATGCCATCAGAGAAGAGACAATAAGATATATTCATATAAACAGACAGATAAGTTGATGTCATATACTGAAAGAATGTTCGGTTATTATGGACAGATGTCTCTGTAGAGTTTGAAAAAGTTGCCAATCTTACAAATCGTTTGTGAAGCAAATAAAGTTGATGATGATTGGAGGGGTATGTTTTGTCCCAGACAACATTACCAACAATCAAATAGGGATACATCATGGAAAAAATAAAAAAGTTTATAAACAAGAAACATTTATGAAACATTGCAGTTTAACTCAAAGGGGTTTTTTTTTTTTTTAAATGCAGATTTATCTTCTATTTCTTCAGGGATGAAAACTTACACCAGGAGGTGCATCAACAACATAGTGATAATTAATCCTGCATGGTTAACTTTCTATTATCCGTCCCTACAGTCTCACAAAATTCTTGGCAATAAGTAAAAGTCAACCGAATATTTAAAAAACAAGAGTACCAAATTTTTTCTTAAAATTAATTTAAACTATATCATTATTATTTATTGAAGAGTTTTGTGTGAGCACCAACTTGTGCTCAAATATTTGCAGATTGTACTGCGTGAGGAAGATTAAGAGAAGAATTACTTGGTGTAGACCTGACACTAGGTGTAACAGCCCATCCTGACTTCTTGGCACTTATTTCTTCAAAAGACAAAATGGTGGAGTGGTGGTGGTGCACGTCTGAAAAAGCTGTATGTCGCTTGTCTCCTTTTCAATAAATATGCAGCAGCTACATCGGGAACAGAAAATGCAGTAACAGTAACAATACATATAATGTTTAAACTATTTAGGGTTGAATACATTTTAAAGAAGGAGGTCCTTTTAGGGGTCCAATAATACCAGTTGTGCTGAGCAGGTACATCAGGTGTGCCTGTGTAAATGTATGTGCAAAACAACGTGATTGTCTGGTCAAAAATGTAAGACCATTTGGCAACAGATATCCATACAAACCTTCTGATTTCCTTAGATATTTAAGTCTGGCACATTTTAAAGTGTCCGTACAAACATCCGGTTAGCAGATCTTCTTTTTCAGTCATCTATCCATAAAGTGCCGCTCTTTTCTCAGATTTGTTTTAGTGTAACATGACAAAACTTAACTTAATCAAGATGAAGTTTCCGTGAATGAGAAATACCACATGAGGGGTTGGTGGAGTACAGGATGTCCCTCCAGTGATGGGTTTTAGAGTTTGGTAAGGCGAAACTGGGCGTTTCCTCCATGTTCAGTCAACAATGGCAGAGAGCAGAGCCATGACAGCCACGCCACAGAATATGAGCAGGATCTGCAGCAGGGACTGCCTGGAAAAAACAACAACAACAAAGGATACAGATTCAAAAAGATTCAAGGACATTTTCACACCACAGAAGTCATTACACATTTTACACAAGATATAGCAAGTTTTGTTCTACAGTAAACTGCCTTCTTACAGTGTCACCATGGTTCAACTGCAATAAAATAGCTTAAAGGTACCCTATGGGGTTTTTGACTACTAGTAGCACTGTGTAGCCATGCTTTTAGAAGTGGATCCCAGTTTTGAATGTAATGAGAACACGTACAAAGATGCTCATGTGTATTCATTCACACAGGCCCTGCGATCCAAATACTGTCGTTGGCTTCACGCTATTCCAACGAGCACCAGTTGCTGCTGATAACATGCCTATGCCTAATAATGTAGCAATGCACCAAGAAAGGCAGCACAGAGAAATACTGAGCTAGTAAACATGGATATACTGTAAACAATGCTTTAAAAAGGAAATGCATTCAACACTGGAGTTAGACCTCAAAGACGCACAGAATCCATGTTAATGCGTAATATTAAATGTACATTTATATATATATAAAAAAAAAACTCCACAGGAAACCATTAAGAGCAAGATTATTTAAAAATACTAAAGGATACCTTAAACTGGACTCCTCCAGCAGGTCAGGCACCACATTCACCAAGGCTATGTAGAGGAAGCCTCCAGAGGTGAAAGGCAATATCCAGGAAGTAGCGTTTTCTAGAAATGGTAGGAAACACTAATTCTGGCAGCTGTAAAATGATCTCCAGTGAACAACAATGTGTATGATTGTGTGTATACTGAGAATTGGTCCTATCTCACCTGTGCCTTGTGGTGACTGAGCACATAGCGCGACACAAGCTCCCAAGACCCCGACCAGCGCCGTGGACAGCTGCAAGCGAGCGGCGCTCCACCGGTCAAACCCGGCCCTCAGCAGAATGGCAAAGTCTCCCACCTGCAGACGATGACACGGCACAGGAGTGGCTAAACATTCAGCGCGTTTACAAACATTGTAGCAGTCTAATTTATCCAATGTCTTTTCAGCCAAGTAAACATAAAACAGTCAAGTAAACCTACTAATTTTGGTAAGGATAATGTACAAATTCAGCCAAGAATTCTGTAATCTTACCTCATGGGGGATTTCATGGAGCAGGATGGCAAAGGTGGTGAGGACCCCAACCTGCAAGAAAAGTCAAATTGTTAAAGAAATGTGCTCTATATTCTTAAAGGGAAAAGTCTGTCAAATTCATGAGGAACTTAGGAAGTACCCAAGTTGAGTGCTAAGCTCTAAACTTTAAGAACTGCTTAAAAAGCTGTACAGTCCTCCATGAACAGCACAAGACCTAAATCAAAATTAAGTTTGGAGCATAGTTACTGACTCATCACATGTAGGTGCAAGGCTATCACATAGATGGATAGAATTCTAAGGTTGAGGACATTTCTGCACATCAGCTAACTCAAAGCTCAAACCGGTCGGAGTTAGACAATAATATTCAAAATCAATTATAGCTAGAGCCATTTCTTTAATTTTTTTCAAGAACAAAAGTTGAATAATAGCCCAAAAAGGCCATGAGGCATAATGTAACTTATTTACCAATAATTCTCTTATCCTTTTCTTGAAAATTAAATTAGCTATATTTGAGATAAAAGTCAAAGACTTCATTATAATAAATGAGAAATGAGGGCAAATATTAAAAATATATATATATATATATAATATAGGGGGCAGCATATCAGCAGACTAACCTACTGTCACTATACTCTTTGCTGCAGTTATCTTTGGCTGTAATTATAGTGACTGGCCAGGTTGATGGCAGGGGATACAGTACGGAAGTGATTTACAGCAGCTCTGACGGAGTAAGACTTCTGTTTTCAGCAGCGGCCGAAAACAGAATGCAGAAGTGGAACATTTTTACATCTTACTTAGTGTTGGGCAGACAAGAGGCGATTGTGGAAAGAAAAATCAAGACAGTTTTGGTGATTTTTATTTCGTCTATGTTTTGTTTGAATGAAGTGTGTTTTGGGATGATTTAACAAGGCACTTAAGCTAACTTTAAGATTTCCTTTCTTGACATTTTGCGAGTTTGTTTTGTTTACTTATTACACTTAACACTAAGAGAGCTTATGGGTCTTAAGAAAACTCGCTGCTCTGGTACATCTCCCAGTTGAAACTATGGGAGCTATAGGACTATCACCTGTAGAGGTACAAAGTGGTATTACAAGACAGGCCGGAAGGGATAGCTGGTTAGCATGCTAACTAAAATAGATATAGCTGCAATACAATACATAGAGTAGATGTCTTTGACATAACGTCAACACGTTTCTTTACATTCTGTTGATAATTTTAGTTCATTTTTTGAACATTGTAAACTAACATTATGGCCATATCTTACAAATTACATCTTTGATATCAAATTAAGTTCAAAACACACGCATAATGCAGGAGGATGGAAAAGCTCAAAAGCTTGAGCAATCAAAATTCAAATCAGTAAGGTGGGGCCAAAAACAACAAAAAAAAAAATTATCTAAAAATGAATGTAACTGAATGAGGTAATATTTTTGTGGTTGAAGCCACATAAAGCTAATCTGGTACTAGCAACAGCTGCCTTTAAGATGAGACTTAATTTAACTGAATTCATAAATTTACATTATCCAGATATGCTTAAGTGCTCCTTACTAATTAAAGATCTAAGTTTAAAGTATGTTCATCAGCCATTCAAAGTAAAAAACTGTGGATCGTGACTTAATTATGTTTAATAAATCCTGTGTTCATACAGAACATTTTCATACAGCACTGTGATAAACACACACAAGGGTAAACACAAAACACTGGTGAGATATCTTGTATGTGTATGTTTGAGACATCTAGTGAACTTCCTCTCTGGCACATTGATCCAAAGTTCATGCTGCTAGCCTTATGTTTCTCCAGCTGGACTCTCTCTTTCCCACAGCCACAAATATACAGTCACCTACTGAAGCGACACGGATACATGCGACTGCAGTTTAAAGTGCACCTTTTAAATGGAAAAAGGTTGTATCCTGTGAGACAGAAGCTTGTATACGCTCCCATACAATGAACTCACAACGAAGGTGTAACAGTATATGTCCAAAATACATGATACAGATACATTTTTGTCCTTTCTCTAAGTATTAGAGCGCTCGTCTTTGTTCATGGTCATTTAATGCTCTCCTGCTTAATACTCCTGAAAAACCTGTGTGCAAGGAACCAAATTTGCACAAGTGATATAAGAGATGTGGCTAACGACCAGTCTCTTATTCAGTCTGACATTCCCTTCTTGTTAGTCTCTCTTTGGGGGATGGATTTCAATTTCCCCAAACCAATTAATTGCACCGATTAGACTTTAAAATCTATAGTAGGTACCTCACTATACAATTAAGATTTCTCCATCATTATAAACTGAGTGAATTCTGTGTTTTCTTTGCTGAAAAAGTAATATGTATGAGGTCAATCAATGAAGACAACAATTGCTACTTGAAGTTCTATATCTCAAGTATCTTGATTTTCCTACATGTTGACCTGCCTAGATTCAGTTTGTGCTCTTATCATTGAAATAATTTTCTCTGCAGCTATTTCACCTGCATTTATACTTTATGAAACCAGGCGTTCATGTATAAATGTGGACAGTTAGGGATATGTCACCTTCTCACACAGTTAGTAATTTGCTAAACCAGTGTGGTTAGGGATGTACACATTTCCAGCACAAAACTCGCATACAGACTCATAACTGCAACACACAAGCTTAGTTTTAAAACAATTTCCTCACTGGGTGCTTTTTTTTTTTTTAATGCAGGCAGTATTAAAAGACATTTTCTTCTCTGTGAAATTTACTGTTGGAACTTCTGTTTCAAGGTCTGGCAGCATGAAATGACAAAACATGAATGAAATATGCTGCATTCTGAGAATGTCAACATTTTATCTCAATATTGACTGTAATAACACAGATGTATACTTTAGAGTTATAGGACTTCAACACACAAATTCTAGATGGTAACTTTACCGAAAAATGAAACAAGCAATTTCATAATCTACATACGACATGCATATTTCTCCAAATGTAGCACAGGGTGAAGTCATGTGGGTACGCCCATTGGTGAAAACAAATCTTAGTGTTGAAGTTATCACAGCCTCTTACCTTTTTGCTAACCAGGAAACTCCCTGCTACCGCCAGTCCATGGGTGAAGTTGTCAATGCAGTTGGCCAGTAGGTTTAAGTATCCACTGGTCTGTGACAGATGAAACATGAAGCCACTGTTACTCACATTACCATTGATGAGTCAAAACTGCAAGAAGAATGGTCAACAGGAACGTAATTATCTATCAGTCAAAACATAGATACAATTCTCGTTAAATTTGATTAGTTATGGTTTGTAATGTTAATTCATAAATAAGTCTTGTAATGTCAGATAAAGTTTTGTTTATCAAAGCTTGTTTGTTTATTAAATTAAATTAAGGCTGTAAATGATCTGTTTCTTTGAGCAAACCTGGAATCTGATACCAGCGTGAGAAACTCAAAAACACTTGATGGACCATGAACTTCAGAACCAATTTTGTTGTCATCCCCGTAATAAACCGCGGAATTGTGATTTAATCAATCCCTCTTTTGTGATTGGCTTATCATAATTAAATATCCCAATTATTATATTTACACACACACACACACTACAACAATAGTGGTATATGTGTAGTTAGACTCAAGGTGTTGTGCTCCTCAGGTAGTGCTAAAAGACTAGTGTGGACAAAAGAATGAGCAAAAAAAAATATATAAAAAGGATAAAAATTTATTTTAAAAAAATTATAAATATATGTAAAAATGTGAAACTTACATACGTCACATGGGTAAATATGTGTTCAATATGCGAGGCATTGTAAAGGATTTGCTGAAGACTGTACTAGACAAGGCTGAGGGTATACAGTGCCCCCCCCCCCTCGTGTCTCTTTAAAAAAAAAAAAATCATTTTCATTCTTTTTGTTAACTGGAAAATGTTTTGGTTGTCAGCATTACCTTGATTTTCTCTGATCTTTCATGCATACTCTTTTGCTTGGAGGATTTCCATGACTCAGCATGGTGTCCATTTCTGAGTGACACCTCTGCCTTTCCACTCAAAACTGAATTAGACTGTGTCTGTGGAGAAAAAAAATTAAGGAAAGATGAACATGTTGTTCCCACATGCACTATAACCCTATTCTCATGGATTTAAAAAAAAAAATACATAACCTCTATTTTCCCATTCCCCATCAGTAATATGCCATTAACCTCTCTCCCTAAGGAAACCACTTTGGCCACCAACAAAACCAGTCTTACTAAAAACAGTAAGTTAATGGTAGTCCGAATTCCACGGTACAATAAAAAGCCATTTTATTGTTGTTCCAACTGTGTGTCAAAGAGGTCACCCACTGCCAGCAGAACAGCTGTTGGAAAAAAGTCCTGATCATTTTAACTGTTTATACATTTCACAATAAGCAAAAACTTGTACTTCTGCTTTATTTTTCAGACGTAACAGGTAACCCTGAAATTCCAACACTGTTCAAACCTGTTTATATTTTGAATGTAGAAGAAAAGACAGATTTATGACAGGCTATATCCTCCGTTTTGTGAGAATAGCCAACTTCCTTGTTCCCTCATTCAGAAACCACTTACTTTGCCATTTAGACTGATAGTCAAATTAATTGAGAGGGAAATAGCCTGCTGTCTTCTGTTCGCGGCAAGGAAATGTTTGCTCCATGTCAATGATTGAAACATGAGGAAGTAATAAAGTGTGATTAATTTCAGGGCTATCAATCTCCTGCTGATGTATAACAAACTGAAGTTAAATTGTCTCTGCAAAACACATTGTGAGCTTTGTTTAACATTGACTTTAAAATGACCCAAAATAAGAAAGTGATAAAAATCTTTCCACATACTGTATATGATGCATTTCATCAAAAAGAGTGTCCCAAGTCAAGTAAAAAGAAGGTTTTCACAGTTAAGATTTACCTATACACAACATTTTAAAGAACAAAATATATATAGGCCTCCCTCTCTGTCTCTCATATACGTGTCACACTCTGTCCCCGTCCATTGTTGCCAGTCTAAAAGCTGAGTGCTCTCCTGTGGACGATGAAATGGCTAAAGCAGCTGCTTCACCCCAGCACTATAAATATACACTAGTGGAGGAGCTGAGCCATGGATTCCAATCTTCTCCCTCCCTGGCAAAACGACAGGAGGGAGGATGAGACAAAGGGATGGGTATCATTAGAATTTTAAAGGTTTCACTACTCTTACCAGATACTCTCAGATATTTGTTGGGTTTTTTTTGTTTTTTTTAAAACTACAGCAACATTGTTTTGATAATTGAAATGTAAAATAAATAAAATAATTATTTACAGCAATGTAATGAATGACCCAAATCTGCTGGTATGCTCTCCTGATTTGTCCCTGAACAAAAATAATACAGTAGGTTGGTAAATTAGCTACCATGTTTACTTCACACAATCATTGTAGGCTAGTTACTTAGCAGCTACACAGCAGAAATGTTATTGATAGCCCGTAACATTAGTTAACAATCTGATGTGGCATCTTCATCGGTCTGGACCGAGTGTCCAGAGGACATTCTGAAACTGGATAAGTGAATTTCTAAATTCCAGTTTGGATGATTTCAGACTGAATTTCTGAAAGCACCCATAGTTATAGCTAAATAATCACCTGGTTAATGGTTACCTTCAATCATTAACCAATGTTTGTACAATTTAAGTTAAATCTGTATAGGCTCTAGGTTGTTTGTATACATAACATACTTGTTGCGTTAACGTAGCTTTCACTAGATGTTTGGAAAGTTGGCTCCTGTTTTAGCCCTTAAAAATACTTCTTGCACTTGTGGCAACAAGCACTTTCAGCTTCGACTCAAGTGAAGAGTAGCCAGACTTTAAAGCCTGAAGTTCTCTTTTGCCACTGTCTTTAAGAGCAGCGTCTGTGTGTCTGCATGTGTGAGAGAGAGGCAGAGAGGCAGAGAGAGCTGGCCCCACCTCTCGCACATGAGAAGTTTTCTTCTAGATTGGGAATAACGAAAATACATCAAGTCTTAATTTTATTGCAAATTAGAAACTGAGTTCGTGAGATAAAAGGTGCAAGATAATGTAGTCTAAATAAATAGAAAAACATTTTCTTAATTTCTCCCATGCAAAGAGCAGAACCGATGACATCAGACCTGTTCAATATTACAGTTTTTAATAAGTTAGCCCCGGGGACTGTTTAATACCGGGTAGCCCTCCCTTATGAGACAGTCTTCACAAACATATTGCAGCCAGCTGTTCATTGTCTACAAAGTAGTGATATGTTGTGTTATAGTCATATTCAAAGTTAACCATTTATAATATAAATTCCTCAACTTTGATGCTGATTGGGTCAACACTGATTAAATAATAAAAATGAACAACTATTTAAACCCAGATACATTATCTCATATAGTTTAGCTTGCTCTTTGATAAACACTCATGTCTGTATGTTTAGCATAGCTTAGCTAAGACTGAAAACAGGGGGGGAAAGTTTGCCTGCGGGGTTAGGAGATAATTACGCACAGTAAGCATGTTCAGTCCGCATACAATACAGATATAGGCGAGGTGAAAAATGTATCATTAAAAATGTATCATTATAAAAAGTTTCATTTTCTGCTTGTTTAACAGCTGTTTGATAAATTGTTATGAAACCCATTTTGGAGAGGATATGAATTTCTATCTTTATTCTCAAATACCATTCAGGGGGTTAGGTTAAGTGCACTATTTCATGGCCTGGGCACAGTAACATCCCAGAATCTTCACTGGCTGCCTGGCAACCTCACAGTGTTGACAATATGGGAGAGTGTTATTGATCTGCTTATCCAACTCTTGGCAAGAAGGCGAATATGCACATTTCCAAAAATGTCAAACTATTCTTTAATCCTTAAAATACTGATAGGTCGGTTGTACAGTAGGTCATCTGATGCTACCGTCACCAGAACACTGACAGGAATATGCAGACAAAGGAGTAACAGGGTTCTGGGCTAAACATGCCTATGAAAACAAAAATATGTGAAAGCTTGTATTGACATGTCTAAGTGCAGTGAGCCTGACTGTGTAACTGTGGCTGGGTCAGGACTGGCAGGTCACTTACAAGCTTAAAACAACGGCATAAGTAGGCCTACAAAAAATAAGAGAGGCCGCAACACAATCACTGCATTTACGGGAGAAACGTTATACCAGAAACATCACTGCATTTCTCTGCAGAGCACGTGCGATTGTCAGCAGACAGGAGAGGTAGAGTAAGGGGAGATTGTACAGTAGTTAATCAATCGCGGATTGAATTGTTCTCTCAGACAATCAAAAAACAAAAATAAAAACTGGGTCGCCAAATTAACTTTGGCTGATAGTGTGGCAGACAGCCACAAATGAATGTGAGGGAAAACCAGGACTCCTATATGACTCCTGTATAACACTGTGCAGATTCTTCTGAAAACACACTATTTCAGCGTAAATACTCACAGCAGAGTTAAAATTCAGATCTGAATCTGAAGTAGCATCCTCCTGGCTATCTTGGTCTGGAAACATCTTCTCCAGGAGTAGGAAGACCAACAGGCCAACTATCACCCACAAGCCCTGGCTCATGTAGTGGTTTTGTTTAACAGCTAGGATGGAAACAGAGAGCTTCAGTCAGCAAATACAGTCGGTGACAACCAACCTACAACATGAGTGAGTGGTAGCTCTACAAACAACACTGTTTATAATAACAAAACCAAGTGTTGCATAAAATAGACATTAATTTAAGCAAAATAAATATTTACATTTGAAAGCAATGTAATGCCTAATAATATATTTTAAAATTATATAATACCGGAAGTACTACTGTTTCCAAATGAGATCATTTCTACTAAAACTGTTATTCTCATGTTTAACCAGGAAAAGTGGGTCAGAGAAATAATAAATACATCAAATACAAAGGCTGTAATGTGATATTGGTGGAAAGAAGACACACCTGAAGAGCCAGAGTTTGCCCACGCCTCAGGAAGGAGGTGAAGGAATACATCGCCGAGGAGACCACCAATGGCAAAGCTCAAGAGTTGCTTCAGCTTCTGGCATCCAACTGAGAAAACGCAGGTCAAGAGAGAAGAAAGGTAAGAAAGGTAGCAATAACTGAATAATTTCTTAAATAAAGAAGTGTTCATTAATTTCATATGATCTTTCATTTTTCCTTTATAGCACTCCTCTTTTGTAAATGCCACCTTTTCTTCTGATTAAAACGTGACGCACACACACACACACACACACAAATCCACAAAGGTATTTCTGAATCAGGCTACTAATATACACAGTGATTACTGTGTTCCACAGAATTTTTGCATGCTTTTGGAGTTCCCTCAGTAATGACTAAACAGTCAGGACTGCAGTTAAAAACCCATGGCCTAAAATATATCTGGAATGCCAGGTTCCTTTGGGTGGGGCCACTCAAGAGGCCTCAGGCTGACTCACAGTAACTTAGGCCTTGTTGTTGAAGCGTTTCTGCTCACGATTTTTATGCACAAATTGAAAATGCACATTAAAAAATAGGTGGATTGAACTGCACTTTGTATGTTCAAGCAAAAGATAAGATACAAACTTCTATTAAACAAATTTCTATTAACATGGGCTGATTAAAATAAGCTATATAGTAGTTGTACTGGGAATTATCAGTGCATATTAGTGTCTGCTACACTGTGGCTATTCTCAACCACTATGCTATGGCGCACTGTGGGCCTTAGAGAATAATCTAGCGGGCTGTGAAGGCAGTGGTACTGCAAATGGTAAGATTTTTTTTATTTTTTGTAATTTTCAAAAATAGTTATTTTTATATCTAAATGTGCTCAATAATTCACATAAATAAATTAACATCAAATCAAAATGTATAATTTTAATGACAAACATGTTCTACCATTGTTTTGTTTTTTTGCCATTTATTTGGGAAAGTGGTCCTTGGAGAAGAAGTGGGCCTTAAGTTACAAAAAGGTTGAGAACCCCTGTGCCACATTGTCGCAGCCACGCTAGCAGCATGGATGGTTGGTCTGCCCACTGCTGTGGCCCAGACTAACATCCAGTACTGGATGGGCTCTATGAAATTTTGTTCTGACTTACCTGGATATATTGAAGCGGATGTCAAGACATCAGCCAGGAAGCTAAAAGCTTGGTCACAAATGGGTCTTCCAAATGGACAATGGTCCTTAGAATACTTCCAAATTTGTGACAAAATGGCTTAAGGAAATGCAAATCATGGCTTGAAAGTATGGCTTGATTTGGCATTGCTAGAAGTCCCATATTTGATTCTAACTGACCTAAGACAATGAATGGTTCCTAGGATTAAAGTCAGGAAGGAAAGAAAATAGTTAAATGTATTTGGCTAAGGTGTATATAAACCTCTGACTTCAACTGCACATATTGCCATCTCTTACCTTCTGTTTTTAGAGCTGCTCCAGCTTCGATGGGAATGACAAGCAAGGGAAAAATCCCACTGAGGCTTACAGCAACAGAGCCCACCAAGGAAAGGAGCCAAACATGAGCATGTTCGCTGCCTAAGAAGTCTGCTACTGCCTGGAGGCCTGGGAGGTCAGCTGTCAGGCTGTGGCCTGGTCCTGCAGCCGTGGCTGTTGCATGAGCCATAGCTGTTTGTGACATCTTCTGGCTGCTTGATGCCCCCCTGAGGGTCAGCATCAGCAGGGATACTGGGATAAACAGAGCAGCTACAGCCCAGCTGGGCTTCCTACAGCTTCCACCTTTCATCCGTTCCACAGTCCAAAAAGCACTTGCAACCGGTAAAGCTGCAGGACAGGAACACACTTTCAGAGAAACCCCTCCAGTACATTTTCAACTAGAACAGCACTCAGTAGAGCGCATACCTCCACCAAGTGACAACAGTCCAACATCCATGCATTATTCCCTGGATAATGCATGGATGCATTATTCCCTGGATAATGCATGGATGCATTATTCCCTGGATAATGCATGGATGCATTATTCCCTGGATAATGC
>JBBPCS010030070.1:0-22723 GCA_037974645.1 Hollardia meadi
GTGTGTGTGTGTGTGTGTGTGTGTGTGTGTGTGTGTGTGTGTGTGTGTGTGTGTGTGTGTGTGTGTGTGTAAAAGCAGGCTTGTTTATTGATTGTATTTCAATGTTAACAGACCTTTATTGTTTATTGAGTGTAGGCCTGCTTAGCTGCTGTTCAGTGGTAATTTAATTTTACTTTTCTGTAAGGGGAAAACGGCACTTGAGGCAAGGATAGTGTCTCTGGATGTCATGAAGTAATCCCCACAGTCCCTTTTATTTCTGCTCTTTATTCTGCTTGCTTCCTGCATTTTGACTTCTCCTTCCTCTGCGGCTCTCCACACTCTGTTTTGCTGCCTCTTTGTATTTCCTCCAAGTTCTGTTTTGGTATATTGCTCATGTATATTTTAGAAATGCATGGTAGGACTTTTATGTTAATTGCTCCCCTACTACCAATACTTGTCAGATCTTTGTCTCTACCATCTTTCTCTCTCTCATTCCTCTTTCCTTCTTCCTCAGCTGGTACGTGAGCTGCTACATGAGGGCCAGGCGATAAGTGTTGGTGTGTCTGCTGAGTCTGGCCAAGGTGGCCAGTGGCTGGCTCACATCACAGGGCTTATCAAAGAGGGATCTGTCACCGATGTCAGTCTGGTCCCTGTAGGCATCTCCTACGACTGTGTGCCCAAGACCAGCATAAAGGTGGATGCGTAAACACACACTTGCAAGCACACACACGAGCACCACTTAAGAGCCATCTGCAATGTCTTCAGGAGCCAAGTGATCAGGTTTGAGTAGAGGTTGTCAAACTGTAAAGTACGCATCCTCATGGGGGCGTGGAGGAAGATGAAAAGGTACAAGTGTTCTAAAAACCACGAGGTTAGTAATTGTAGTTTGGCTGATTTATCCTATCCACTCGGTCAACAATTGGAGCAGCAGCAGAGGCTGTGGCACACAGTTCATGGAGGAAATGAAAGTATTAAACGTACCCCTTCTCCCAAAACAAAACAAAAACCAAATTTTAGCCAACAGCATAACTGACTGAATACAAGGCAGCATTATACCTCCTATTTAAATGTCCACCAAAGCATTATTGCAACTGTAGCTCCCAAATTTCTCAGAGAGTTCCCCCCCAGATATAAGTAAGACAGAGAATAAAAATAGGAGTTAGAATCCATCAATATACTACATCAATAGTAGTTATTTCATGTCGCAGGCGTCAAACTTGTGCTTTAGAGGGAAAACTAAATTGCCCATAATGATTCAGAGTACAGCTATGAGAGTCTTGTTTTTTTTGTGTTTTTTTTACTGACTGGCATTGGTTGATCAGTTGAGGTTTGCATTTCATTTTTTTAAAGCATAATTGGTTGCTAATAGCCTCCATTAGTCCTGCCCTCTGTTATCTGCACTTTAAGACGATACTGGAGAGTGGATGTTGCATTCGGGTAATTGCCTTAATAAGGTCCTCGCCTCATCATTTTATTGACGTTCACACAATGCACATACAGTTTTGTACACACAGTTCCGCTACTCATGCTAAACACACTCTCAGAATTATTATTTATCTTTGTGCTCATCATAGATCCTGCTCATTAGTGGTATTGCTGCTGTAATTTCTGTCCCAAAAGGAAAGCCTTATTAAGATATAATGGCAAACTCGCTGTGTGTAGCACTCATATGAATGTGCATGTGTGTTTTACATATCCTCACAGGTTGGATTAAGCTCTGTGTTGCAGTGGCTGTGGTCTCTTATTTGGCGGAAACCAGGAGGAAGTGTGAGGATCCACTTCGCTCAGCCTTTTTCTCTTAAGGTGCACAGCAGAGACCATCATAGATCTGCTAATCATTTACAGACGTGGTTCCCAACCTTGTTGGCTTTTAACCCCTTAAAATAAAGCGATGTTTACTTGTGACACCTCATCACAGCATATAGAATTAGTGTGGGCATGAATTGTGAGCAGGTCAACCAAAAAATTTCCTTCCCTGATTGTTTCCTATAAGTGATTTTTAGTGATCATGAGATTTAAAAGTACAGATAATTATATTCTTGTTACCCTCATATTAATCTTGGGACCCCATATTCATATTTAAAGGTGAGGTTGGAGAGGCAAAGAATAAGCCTTGTCATAAATCACACTGACCTTGGAATTGGACCAACTATATTAGCTTGAACAAGCATGTTGAAAACTGGACTAAATACTGACTGGGATCAACAGATGGCACGGGGTCAATGTTTGTCATATTTCCTGACCTGAATATTCACTGCCTTCAGAATTTGACTGTAATGATTAAGGCTATATGTATATATGCTATATGTTATTTGTCCTATTGACATAGTTTGCATCGTGGCTCTGGTCACTCATAGGTTGTTGTGGTTGCATTTGGTCAACAGGTTATTGTCCATGACTAAAAGTTTCAGGCATAGTTTGGTTTTGACGTCATTGTTTTTTGGCCAAAGTTTGTTTGGACAAACAGAGCCAGCTTTTGCTCCCAGTTATGGAGCATAGTTGGTCTGCCCAGGAACAAGTTAAGAAATACCTCTCGAAACAAGAGAATAAAGTTAAAGAGAACCGCAAACCTCCTCCAAAACGATCACAAAATTGAATCAAGACCACTCTAAAGCAGTATAAGCAAAAACTATTCTAAGTTAGGCTTTACTGCAGGACTGTTGTATGAGACTACATTACTCTTACCTAGGTGTACCTAGTAAATTGCAGAGGTGGCAAAAGTACACACACTCTCAAGTAGAAGTACAAATACTTGTGTACAAAAAGACTCTGGTAAAAGTAGATGTACTGATTCAACTTATTTACTCAAGTAAAAGTAAAAAAGTACAGGTTTCAAAATGTACTCAAAGTATAAAAGTAAAAAGTAACTTTTAAAACTGCTGTTTTTGTGCAAAGCTAACTGAACTTCACGTCATATTAATATAATATAATATTAATATAAGGGAATTGGAACTTTATATCAACTTCTATTACTGCCATTCTGAATGTAGTCGGCATGAACAAAAACAAAAAACAAGCTCTATTTGCTGTCGCCTACATTGTAGATGGGTGTCTTCACATAACGTCTCTTGTTGCGTCTTTATGCCGCTTTCATCTTGTTATGTGTGTCGAGCGTGATATGCACACCAAGGGATCGTCTTTTCTATGTGTTATTGTTCCATCCATTTAATTTGAAATTGGTCTTTATGTCGGGAAGGCACGCAATGATAAAAATAATCAAATGCATTAAAACTAATGTAACGAGCCTGTTTTGAAAATGTAAGGAGTAGAAAGTACAGATATTTATGTTAAAATGTAGGGAGCAAAAGTAAAAAGTTATCAGAAAAATAAATACTCAAGTAAAGTACAGAAACCTGAAAAATCTACTTAAGTACAGGAACGAAGTATTTGTACTTTGTTACTTCCCACCTCTGGTAAATTGGCAACTGAGGTGATAATAATAGAGGAATGGGCTGCACAATAATAGTTGGAATAAAAGCTTTAATGGAACCTTTGTCTAATTTTCTTAGCTTGATTTACCAGAGCATCAATATTAAATGATTTAGAGATACACGATTTTGCAGTTCTCTGAAAGTGCACGTGTGTGTCCATATTTTTGTGTGTTTGGGTGCGTAGGAGATGTGCGAGTCAGGAAGGTGGACAGCAGATGAATGGCTCCCTCTACAGGACCTGTTGCTGCCTGTTATCCTCAACGACAGGTAGTCAAACCACCTGTGTACATACCTGTATGCACGACTAAGTGTTTATACTGTATGTGAATAAACCACAATGGTGTTCGGATTTAGATTGTATTATATCTAACATCTGTGAAATTGAAAAGTTATTTTCTCTTAAACTTTGAAGATAAACTTTCCCCTAAACCTTGGATCTGGCACAGATGCGATGCAAGCTCTGATGCGAGTTTTTATCCTCTTAGACTCGGTCCAATTACCATCAACATTACATAGTCTGCCAGTGAAAAAGATAACAGAAAGAAAAAACATCCTCACTCAATCTCTGCTTGGCTTCTGACAAGCAAAGTGGCTTTTCTCGTCATATATTTAATTATTCTGAGAGGAGGATCCAGAATAAACAGTGTGAGAGAAAGAGATGGGATGTGATAAATTAGGAGATGTAGAGAGGGATAGTAAGATTGGATTGTTATCATGTGTGCAGTTTTAGTTCTTTGTGAATGTTTACTACATCATTATTGTGCTCTGGCACTTAATACTGTGTCTCTACCGTGCTTCATCATTCTGTTTGTCCTCAGCTGCTAAAGTTTCACCTTTGGAAGCCTCTTGAAACACTTATTTTACAGAGTTGAATACTCAAAGTTTATTCTTATTTGAGATGAACAGTGTCACTGTCTGACTTGTGTATTACCAGAAACACAACTGTTTATCTCTCTCTGACACATGCACAGCTAAGGCGCAGAAAAAACACACTAATATCACTAAAGCATAGCTTCAGATAAGCAGCTTGTGTCACTTGCTTCCATTTTTGAGTGATTTATCTTCTATTTTATATGCTTGTGTGCACCTAAAGTGCCTCAGTCCATAGTGTTATTTTACCCACATACTGTAAATGTTCCTTCTATTCTGAAAAATATAGTGATAAGTCATCCACTGAAGTCCCATTATGACCATTAGGAGATCCAAAGGAAATCCAGCAGATTTCCTGTGGCTTCTTCATAGTAAAAGCCACCCCATGTTTCGCCAGTGTAATGGATTTAATGTGAAGCAGCACGGTTTGCATCAGTGGTAACTTACACAGATCTTATACGGTGTAAATAAAGTCAATAGTGGGGATGATATTAAGGAGATAAAATACTGCTGGATTACACGCATGCACCTGTGAATCCCTCCTGCATGTGAAGGCAACTTAAATCCAGTGTGGGAATGGCAGATTCCACCACTAACAATGAAAACATCCATCCATCCATCCATCCATCCATCCATCCATCCATCCATCCATCCATCCATTTTATCCCTTTAGGATATCAGCGGCAGTACCTGAGTCTATTTGTTCTTCTGGGAGAAGTTAACGTGAGCACAAATTATGACCAATTCTTTTTCTCCCCATAGTCACCAAAGTAAATATTGAATCCATTTTTCACAAGATGCATATCTCCCACACATTCTGACACTAAAATGACAGGTTTCAGGATCAGGAGAAATTTAACTTTGTTTGAGACCCGCCTCTGCCTCAGCAACACACTGTCGCAAGATATCGAAATATGTAGCGAGCATAATAAGCTTGCAGATAAAAAATGAGCAGCAAAATAAGGTGAAAACTTTATTTGTTTATTTATGACTGTATCTAGTGTTTATTTGTTTTGACGTGGACAAACAATGGCCTTAAGTAATGTGTTGGTGTTAAAAATGCCCAGTGGAACGGGAGAGGTGACCACACCCACTTAGGAGACCAAAAGTGTATAGCATTTCATACCATTGGCGTAGCTTGTAATGCATTATCTTTGTGGTTGGTGGTTTTGGGGGACTGGACCTAACAGAGAGAAAATTGTTGAATGTAAATCCACTAAATTGGTATTGCATAAAGAATGCAGACCAGAAATAATATCAAACTGGGATTTTATTTTGTGAAAATCCTAAGGATAATAACTTAAAATTTCTGTGTATTTATCCTGACATCCTTATATCTGCATTTCACATTTTTTTTCTCAAGAACTGACAGTGTGTTTGGGCGGAGGAGGATGTCGTGGCTCCTGCCTTCTTCACATTATGCATCTGAACTCAAAGAACCAACTCGTTCAGAGAGAGACCTCTGCGTCGCAATCATCCTCCACCTCATGTTTTGTAAGTCCAGGATTATGTATCTCTGCTGAATCATAAATCTTTCCCAATGTCATGCAAATTGTTCTGCATCATCTCTGTACTGTGTGTGCGTGCGTGCATGCTTATTCTCTACTTTTCAGCTGGGACCACCTGCATGGCTGTGATGTCGACCAGTCTGGTGTCCAGTCTTTTGCTGTACAGACACCGCAAGGCAAGTGCACCATCCCTGTGTTTATTTGTTTGCTGAGCAATTTTCCCCTTGGTGCTGTCACAGTTGAAATCCTCCTCTGCCCCTCCAAGCATCCATCAATACTCCAGGAGGCTCATAAACTGAATGGGTTTTCGTACTAGTTTATAAGAGTGTGACAGTAATTTCCTGAGTCATACCCACCAGTCTCTAACTAATGTCACCAGATGGTTAATGCTCACATCTGATTTGATGATAGACAAAACTTTTCCATCCTTGTCCTCCGCAGGGCGTGAGTGCATCTCTCCTGTGTCGTGATGTGGCCTGGCTTACAGAGGAAGTCTTGTTCAGGAACAAAGACGTTGGTTTTGGAGGGAGTTTAGTGCAGATTGTCCACTATTCCCTCTCTCTGCTTGCCCCTCATCTCATCATAGCTGCAGCACCATCTAGGTTGGTTTTCTGTCTCTCAAAGGAAATACAAAGAACACTGATAAGCTCTATAAAGCAAAACCATGTTGCTTATGAAAAATCCAATATCCCTTTCAGTGAAAGCTCTGCCCCCATTACTGCCTGTTTATCCTTTTGCTTCATGTCTCCCTCCTTCTAGGAAAGACCCTTTTATTGTGCCCCGTCCGTCTCTTGCTGCCACACTGCACCTCACCCTTCAGGCCCAGATTGTCACACACACCTTTATTTTGGAAGCGGTTGGTGGTGAGTAATTTTGCATGCATGTTTTTCGTGTAGCTGACAAATTTACTTCTAAATGTCATCTTGAGACCCTGTGTTCTACAGGCACCTTATTTTTCGTGGGAGGCCTTGGCTGTAGCTCTGAATGTTGGCATGTCAGTATGGAAAATCAGTTTGAAACATGACATTTTTAAAGTTTTAAGTACTTGATATTCTAAATGTTTAAGGCATATCAAGCCTTGAGCAATATCAGGCTACTGTACATGCAGCAGCAGTCTTTTCCATCTAACATAAAAAAAGAAGCAAGTGATGTGACTGCAGGCCATCAGTGGCAGTGCAGTTTTGAAGCTGGTTTTCTTCTGTCAGTTCTTGTAAGTTATTGTCTTCTGATTACCAATTTTGGTGTAGTCACTGGGATGGTAGATTCTTAGGTAATGGAAAAGATTTGGGTTTCCCGTCTTGGTTGGCACCAAATGACAACATATTTTGCAGACCATTTTAATCTACGCTGAAGTGAATGACATTGATCACGGCTACAGTACAATGTTCTAGTGGAAAATCTTGGGCCCTGGTATTCATGTGGATGTTCTTTGACCCATAAAACCTTCCCAACCATTGTTTCAGATAAAGTAAACCCTCTCGTGGCAACAGCACTGGGGCATTTTGAGGCCAGGTGGACGCCTTAAACTCTTTGTCACATTCCTCGGGCTGTTCCTGAGCAGTTTTTGTGGTGTGGCAGCACACATTGCCCTGCTGGGAGACCAATGTCATCAGGGTACCGGGTGTGCTTGATCTGCAAGGGTGTTTGGGCGGATGGTTTGTGTCAATTGGCATCCACATAAATGCCCAGTAGAATATTGTACTGTAGCGAGATGGTTAATGCTCATTTCAACTGTCAGTGGTTTTTATGTTATGGCTGATTAGTATACAAACAAAGCAAACAAGCACAGGTCACAGAATAGGTTGGTACACTCAGTTGCCCATTTATTAGGAACACCACCATTCAGGATGGTTTGATGTTAAAAAATGAACATTATACCCATTGTAACCAGGCAGAAAATATGATGTGGAGGATGGTGTGGTTGCTGAGCGAGTCATTCAATAATGTTTGCATAATTTTACTCATGATTTTTCCCAAACCTCAACCACACTGTAGGTGCCAGAAGCAGATATTTCAAAAAGCAAGAATTCTAAAAAACATTGGCATTGAACATACGTTTTTGGCATAATCACCCAATTTCAGCTTATTTGGCGATAGAGTTGGGAACAGCATAATGTGTCTGAGTAATATATGGTAATCATCTCATGGCAGAAAGCCTAGATCCCAAATTCTCACCAAAGCCAAGAGGTGTAGGTTAAATAGTATTTAAATGTGTGCTGTTTTGTTCCTAGATGTCATGCTAACAGACTTGGGTGAATCCATAGATACTGTAGCCCAATTTTAGCATTGTTGGTGGAAGTGTTTTGAAGTGCAGAAAGCTACTTTGTCTGCATGTCTGCTGATTAATTATTCCTGCAGGACTTGTTTTGGTTGTATAGGAAGTGAAGCTGGTCGTTTCTATGCTGCTTAAAACCTCTGTAGTACATTAATACATGGCTGCTAACCAAGTGGTAAAAACAAGTTAAATCAGTTATACTAAGGTCGTGATATTTTGTTGTAGCAAGTCTAGATCATAGGACAAACACAAATCTAAGAACACTTAAAATCAAGTTTCCACCAAGTCTCAAGTTGGATTTTGTGACTAAACTGAGCGTGAACTGGAGCAAATGATACATTTTTAATGTGTGTGTGTTTTTGTTCTCAGCATGTGCGGTGTCTGCCATGTTGTGCGAGGTGGCCAGTAGTGGCGTCAGCAGCAGGGTGAGGAGCGGCAGTGTGGATGGGGAGGAGGTGAAAGGTGACATGGAGTTTGATGTGGTGCTCTGCCAGTCTGAGCTGACAGAGAGAGCTCTGCAGCTCTGTCATCTCCTCCCTCCAGGCTTCATGCCAGTAAGTTTGAATTCCTATCACACACAGCCACACGCAACCCTGTGTGTCTCATTCAATGGATGTTTAATGGAGCTGAGCAGTCATTCATCCTGCTCTGGTGCCCCTATCTCTGCCAGAGAGGTTTCAAATTGTTTGTGTGTACTTTGTGTCTGTGTGTGAGTACGTACGTGCTCCATCAGTCTGACTTTCAGGGCTCAGAATCTGAGCCAGAGATGCTATTCCTTTCTCTGTTTGCCTACCTTTCATTTCAGCAGCTGCTCTTTCTTGTCTCCATAGCTTGCAGCTGTGTTTTCTCACCCCATTCCTCACCAAAAAATATCGCTTCTGCTCTCATCCTCCTGCCGGCCATTTCTTATTCTGCTCCTCTGATCTCTGCTACATCTCTACTACACACCTTATGCTCTCTGTCAGCTGTCTTCTTAGATATGTGATGGACTGAAGCTGTTTGTGCCTCTAACCTTGCATCACCACTGAGCTTCCTTTTCTCTCCCCCTCTCTCTCCAGCCCTGTCAGTCATCCCAGAGTTTCGCTTTGGATGCAGTTGACAGTTTGGTCCGCTGTGGGATCCTGGTTATGGAAGAAGTAAGATAAATTTACATTTTTTTCCCTAAAATGCCAAATAATTTAATGTTTCACTATTTTCAAAACTGTATTGCCTCAAGTTTTCTGTATTTAATCATTTAAAAATATAAAGGATCTTGTCAGCATTTTATGTACAAATATCTTTTTTTAAGATAGCTTAAACTTTTAAGACCGTACCTTTTTATTTGTTTGAATTTAGTTACATTACTTTTTATGTTTACTAGGGGTGTAACGTTACGTGTATTTGTACCGAACCGTTCGGTACAGGACGTTCAGTTTGGTGCGTGCCTGTACCGAAAATATTCGAGATGTAACCATGCTAACGCAGAGCGGAACTAAAATTCACATGTCCAAGTTTCTCCCCAGTGACGGAACACTATCGCAAAGACCCGGATGTTGTTGTCGAGCCATCCTAGCAACCAAATTTAGCATGTAGCACAGACCAGCCTCACTGAGCCATCCTAGCAAGTTTGAGTTTAGCATCTAACGTTAGCACAGACAAGCCACGTGGAGCCATCTAGCAAATGAGTTTAGCATCTAACGTTAGCAAAGACGAGCCTTGTGGAGCCAGCCTAGCAACTGGATTTAGCAGCTAACGTTCCACAGACGAGGAACAGTGGTGCACAGATGAGCCTAGTATGGCGAATGAAAATGAGAAGCCAGAGCTTGAGGACCCTCCGATATCCTTCAGGTCTGCTGTTTGGGAACACTACGGTTTCCCAGTGAACTACAGTAGCCGTGGAGAAAGGCAAGTGGATAGGACGAAGACAATATGCTGTCACTGTTCAACTGAAATCGGCTATGCCGCTGGCAATACGTCAAACATGACTACTCATTTGAAACGGCATCATCCAAATGTGGATATCACTGGTACAAGGAAAAAACAGAGTGCAAACGCAGTGCAAATACAGATACCCATGGCATTTAAGCAGCCTCTCCCTGCTAATTCAGACCGGGCAAAAGGAATAACAGACATAGGTGTTTTTATAGCAACGGATCTGCGCCCATACTTAGTTGTAGAAAATCCTGGTTTCAAACATATGTTGAACGTGATTGAGCCACGCTACCACCCTCTCGTCCACATTTCAGCCAGCAAGTCATACCAGCCCTTTATAAGCAAACATTTAAACTTCATAATAAATGAAAAACAATTTTATGTTTTTTCACATTTCACCCCTAATATATATATATATCTCATATCTCAGCATATCTCTCCTACTTCTCAATTCCATCGTCTCTGCTTTTTTTTTCTCCTCATGTGCTCACTGGGAAATTACCAAACCCCATCCACTTTCTTCTCATCTCATTTGTCTCTTTCTTCTTTTCCTCCTGCCTCTCATTTATCTTCTCTCTCTGAGGCATGAAGACCAGTGCCCCTCTATCATACAGCTACAGCAGGGGGCATGTCACTCTCCTGCTATCCTTTTCTTTCATCATTACAACATTTATCTTCTTCCTCAAGTTTTCACTAGCCTCATCCTTCCTTACCCTACCTTTTTTTCTTTTTTTCCTAGACTGGAATATTTGGTTTTTGTATCATCAGGCCATCTCCGCTCCTTATCTTCATGTGGATTGCTTTTGTCCTTCAATTCAATTCATTACTTGATCATTTTTTCACTCCACTTAGTGTGTTGTTATGGCTGCACTTCTACTACAGGCCAAAATGCTCCTTTCTCCTCCATTTCTTGCACCTCTACTCCTCCCTTTATCTTTCTGTTGCCTTTATCTTTTCCTCACGCATCCACATGCCCCAGTTACTCTTCTGTTTCATCGGCCTGACTCTCATTTTAAATCCAAACTTTAAAATGAAAAACTGTTGATTCTCTTGGATATCTAGCCTGCAATGGCCTGAGCTGAACATGTTTCATACTTTTGCCTCCCATAAACATACATACCGGAATGTTATGACTATGACTTCTGTGTTGTACCTCAGTCCTCTCCTGAAGGATGCCCTGTCCATAACCGGGCACCGTGACGTGAGTAGACAGCAGTTTGTTCCATTTTGAGGATAGCTCTGGTACAAAGTCTAGGAACATGGGCAGGTGGTTTTTGACAGTTGTCAGTTTAGGGGGAAGGAAAAATCCTGTGGATCATGATAGTTACTGAGCCGGTGCATACTGACCCGAAAGACGAGGCATCCTGTTCATCCTCCAATAAAGCATGCGCGTCCAAGCCAATATCCAGCACACCATTGTCATCATGGTGAGCAGCCAGCCCAAGCTGCGACTGGCTAGCACTATGGGAGGGCTCAGACTCGAGCTCGGCTAGCCCCTCAACAAGCTCCATGTGGTCAGCCCAGTTACCATGGGGACATTGACCAAAATCTCCTCGTCATCGTACTCAAACAAAGTCAGGGGAGGAGGGGGTCACACCGTGCATCAGTAGTCTTTCCCAGCAAGTTCTCCACAAACTCGCCTCTCCAGTCAAGCTCCGGAGCTGGCAACAGAACACCCAGGCTTCGGGCTCCATCAAGAGTCTCCTGGCGTGGACAATCCCCAGACAGACAGAACATGCCTTGTGCTGGTCTTAATCATGCATAGAGGAGCCACACTCCTGAGGACAGGGGAGAACAGAAGATTTCTTCCTCTTCACCTGTTTAGGCTTGGTGCTCATTCTTGTGGAGAAAGTGAAACTTGAATTTAGCGCTCTGCTGCGGGCAGCCACACTTCAACGCTAACTAGCAGTAGCTAGCTAGTGTACCTAGCGAGGTGAAGTGTGTATAACTGAGGGATGACTGTGGTAACAAAGGTACTGTACATATGTGTGGACAGGGCCCCACATGCAACACCGCAGGTCATCTGCCTTAACGGCGTGAATAGAGGTGTTTTCAGTCAGGCCATGTAAGGGGGTGATATCCCATACTATATGTGTTATACCGAGTGAAGGTGACCAGTTCTTTCTTAGCGCTGCTTTGATTTTGAGTCAGTTCTTTTATTATTAGAAATGTCAGTAGATTTTTAGCTAGTTAAACATGACCGATAGGATTTAAGAATTTAGAAACATAAAACATATATCAACACATGTTAAATAGACTCAAGTTAACTGAAAAGTTAATACGAAACGGATACAAATGCAGAAGTCCAACTAATGCATTCAATAAGCAGAGAAGTGATGTGAATCTTAGCCCTTTCATGCCACTTTTTTTAACGGATTTTTTGTAGGTCTCATGCCTTTATAAATGCCTGTATACAAAACAAATAAAATGAAATATGCACCTACCAGCCTAGCCACATACCTGTTTTTATAAAGAAAAGAAAGGAAAACACCATTGCAAACCCAGTATGCAGAAATGCAAAATGCAGTTAACCTTTCATCGGACCTTACATCAGATCCTCAAGAGGGTTAATTGATTAGATCCCCCTCATGTTCCAGGAAAAGAGCCTGAGAAAAGCCCAGTCTGACCTAGTATCTGTTCTGTGTCAAGTAACACTGGGGAAATGGCTGTGTAGACACCATGGTAACCATAGCATCCATGTGTGAGAGCAGCAGGTTTTATAGGTCAGTGTCATTCAATTAAGCTATTGATTAAATGATTTGTGCTTGAGAGAGACAAGTCCATTTACAAGACATAAATAGAAATCCTAGACAGCCCAGTTCTGGCTATTTGTAACATTATTGACCACATTTGATTGGTCCTTTGGATTTGTGTAGAGTTTTTAAAATGTTGTAAGAAATAACATCAGACCAAATATATCTAAATCAAGTGATTAAGAACACTTGTTACATGTTAGCTATGTGTTGACACAATGTGGCCTTGAAGATTTCTTTTGTCTTGACAGTCAGGTGCACATACACAAGGACTAAGTAAATAAAAATAAAGCCCAGTGAGCGACAAGAAGGTTATTGTTATAGCTGCACCTCTAGGCACCGGCTGAAATACAGCAAGAAACTAATTCTTTCATGTTCCTTTACCAAAACTGAAATGGACATTCATCAAAAAAGTTTGTTTTGCTAATTTCCACAATACGTATGGAAATCAAAAAGATCTGGGGCAAATATTAGATGAGATAGTGGATGTCTCGAGAGATGAGGGCAGAACTTGGGGTAAACTGGCTCTGGCTCACTTTAGAGGATTAGCCACTCTCACTCATAGCACATCCCAGTAGTTTGCTATTTGCAAATTTTACACTTTTTTCTGTCAAATTTGTTTTTATTATCATTTCTCCCACTCGCCCGTGATGTGCACATTCAAGTTGTAAATATCAAACATGTTTGAAATGATTGCAATGAGAATGATAGGCAATGACTGCTCCTTCAACACAACACTGTTCAACTGCACAACTGATCAATCTTCACAACAAAATATTTTTAAAAAGCCTTTTTGTATTTTTAAGCAACACTTGGATTAATTGTCTTACAATAGGCATGTGTTGAGAATCACTTGTCTTAAACAATATTATAATTTGAGGTGAATTTGAGACTTGAAAGTAGCTTTTGAGTGTGTTTGCTGAAGGCAACTGACCAGCGATGCTTATAGATAATGTGTCATAAATTAGCTGATGAAATTAACATCTTGCCTGCAATGTAATCCTCTGAACCCCACGCCATCAGCATCCCCTTGCACAAAACAGTTCTTAGTTTACACTTCAGTACATCATACAGCCCTAAAGCTTATTACATTACACTGAAATAAGTGTACGTGTTCACACGCGCGCACACACACACACACACACACACACACACACACACACACTTGTATTTCATGTATTTGTGTGTTTGCAGTTAGAAATGAGGCACCACGGGAGATGAAGGCTGCAGAAGCAGAGGTTGTTTCATCATTAACTCCAGTTTGCAATTGCCTGCCTGACTTGGCTTCCTTTAATGTCCTTGCTACAAACGTGCTCCTCCACTGAATAGAGCAGCCTACTCTGGTGAGAAGATGACTGTGAGATCAATGGAGTGCTGCGAAGAGAGGAATGAACATTAAAATAACAGCTTTTAGAGGTCAGAACGTTAAAAAATAATAGATTAGTAGTAGGCCCGCTTGTGTCAATTATGTATATTGATAATCAATGAATTTGCGGCTGTTGGTTAATCCCAGATTTCCCAATGCAACAGTAGTGATATGTGGCTGGTTTTCAATGTGAATGTGCTTGTTTTTGTGTGAGCATATCATTTAGACAGCGGTTTTTGGTGGGTTGGGGGGGGATCTCTGGTGCAGACCGATTTTTTAACAACACTGATGTTTACAACATGAGACTCTTTACTTTGTTTGCTTTGGAAACTGGCAGCAGTAGCCCAGTGATTGTATTCGAGATGAGGGCTATTACAGGCCCTGCCATCTCTCTCTGCCTCCTCTCATGCTACCCACTACTCTCATTCCTGCTCTCTGTCCTGAGCAACGAGGTACAGCTGTGATTGCCTATTGTCTGTGCTTCCCACATCATCTCACTTTCGTCGGTTCTTTCTTTATGGTGTTTTCTGCGACGACGTCATCATGACAGTTCCTACTAGCATTTTTTCTTGCATGCCACTGCTCCTTTCTCTTGTTGCATTTATGTTTTCTTGTTGACAGTTTCTTTGCTTTTCCCCTTTTTTTCTCTGCCTAGCAATCAATCATCCTCACCCCTTCTTGCCTCAAGCTTCCTTTGTTCTTTCTCCTCTTCCACTCAAGTCTTCTCATTTGCCTCTGTATTTCTCTAAGGAATACAGTGGATTGTGCTTATAATTTTCTTATTGGTAGCTTCCACTCGTCAGATTGGTTTGTGTCAGAGCTGTGTTTTTGAGTCCCGGCACAGCAGGCATCTTCAGCATATTGCTCTTTATCTTAGCGCTCTGTTGTCAGCTATCTAAAACATTCTGCCTTCAAGCTCATGTCTACCCATAACATCCTGTTACCATTCTGCTGTTCCTCTTAATTTAACTGTCCCTTCATCTGTTGCATTTTTCTTTTGTATTATACATTTCAATATATGCAACTTCTGCAAATGTTCTTGAAGTACTCACTCATGCACACCATCACAGAGGGGCACATGCTTTTATGCTTTTATGCTTTGTTTTAGCAATTTGTTTCTTTGGCATTCTGTATTATTATTCAGTTGCCTATGTATGATGTCTCCTTTAATTGTTGATTCGACATTACGCACGGTACCTGCAGACTACAGATTGTAATTGCTGTTTTCCCCATTAAACAAGAACTAATATGATAGCTATTGGGATTTATGCAAATTTATATTCTTAATGTTTTATTAAGTTAGATTAGATACTTAAGAGGATCATAGATTGAGAAACACACACATACACACCCCTCTATCAGGTCCTTGTGCTGATAGTATTTATTCAGGTTAGATGGCAGCTTTTCCATTAAGCCACTCTCCAACAGCCACTCTTGACTAGTTTGATTGCAATGTAATGAAAAAAAACTAATTGGCATGACAAGTATTCTTTCCAGTGTTTGGCTAGAGAACATGTCGAGTTATTACAATATTGTGCTTTTCAAAGGGACCGGGGTGTTTTTTTGTTATTTTTTTCCCTCTGTAGGGTTGGTGGGGCTCTTTTGGGACTGCGTGAGTAAAAGTGAACAAGTTGCCCAAATGTCAAGTTTAAGTGTCGTAAATTATAAAGGAGATTCAGCCACTGAGGGAGCTTGTGTAGTTCAGTTCACTGACCTGCTTTCTAAAGGTTGTGGAAGGAGGGTTAAACAAATTCACATAATAACGATAATTAATCTGTGGGGAAATCAAATTCAAAAGAGAGCCAGAACCAAGCTGCAGGCATGTAGGTGCAAAACACACACACACAAATATCCATTTCAAAGCACTCAGTGATTAAAGGTTACATGACAGATTAAAAAATCTGAGAAAATGTGAATAATTCAGAAAGTACCATGTGCATTTTCTTTAAATCATACCTTTTAAATGTATTGTGTAGCACAACAAATTGTTTTAAGATCGATATATTGTATATAGCAAAGTTTTGATTGTACACGTATACCTCTCTAATTTATTTGCAACAAGTACAGGCTTTCAAACTTTTCCATGCTGTTGTGTTTGCCTCTGCCTTTGCTTCACTACACAGAAAATAAATGACTGTGTACTTGCTCAGTGTGTACTGTGTACAATGTGTCAGCTCTAGCGAGACAGCTAACTTTTCCTTGCATCTTTACTCTTATTGTCAAGGCTATTTTTTCTGTGCCGTCCTTTGCATAAGATGAATGGCAGCAGTTGTATACCATCATTTTCTCGAGTGCAAGTTTTGTTAGATGTATGTGTCAAAGTTGGAAATGGTAACACGAGTTGCTGTTTTTCTTCCCTTTTTGTCAAAAGTGAGTCTAAAACAGTGTGAAGGTGTTACTACTACCTTTTTATTTCGCAGTTTAATTTGATTAATTATGAGGTTCTTTTTCTTAAATGAACGTAATGTTACAGTCTATAGCATAAATCAAAGGGTGTCTTTATTGTTGGTCAGATAAAGAGCCTCTACATGGACTTGGCTTTATGTGTTTGTTCCTGTCATATACTGTGAATGGGGCATGGGTTTATCTCTTCCCCATGATTACCCTTCATAATGTAAATACAACGTGTGGTTGTGCTCTAGGTTGTAAGGTTTAAATCAAACAAGCATATACTGTACATCTTAAGATACAGACCATGAAGTAAGAGATGGATAGAGACAGATAAACTCAATGAGTACAGCAACCAACGATGGTGGTTGTATTAGTGTAATTTCAGTTATCCTTACACCGTCTTCACTGGGTAGTCCTTGATCGTCCAGGAATTTGACTTTGAGTAGTTCACGACCTCACACTCACTCATATCAGTTGACTAATCAGTTGACCCACCGTTATTAAATGTGAGATCTTATTGGAATGGTTAGTATGACAGTTTGTAACCAAGGCTTGAAAGATGGATTACATGACGCCAAAGATTTTGTCATCTGCTGAGACAAGAGGAACTCTTCGGTTGTAATAAAAAAAGTGCTGGGTTTGGGAGAAGCTGGACATAGAATCCATGCTTCCCACCTTAAGCTATTATTACCTACACAATCAAACCTGGAATTCTTACAGAACAAAAATGTGAAAGCGTATACTGACTCAGCCAAAACCAGACTTAAGTCCCCTGAGAAAACGTCCCAGCTTGAATGAGCGAAAAATCTGCAGGGAAGAATGGCAGAAAAGGAAATCCAGATTTATTACAAAAGTTCAGATAAACCAAGAAGAATCAATAGGGAATCTCCCTGCATTTGCTAAGGAGAGAAGGAGACTGAAATTCGAATGATACGTGCATGAAATTTACAGAATATCTCTCAAGAAATGCTGTATTTTGTTTAGACTTGGTGAGAGAACAGCTCATTTCCCGTCAGTAAATTTTGTATCTTTCTCTCAAAATGCTGACTTTCCTCATAACTGGAATTTTTCCACTCCATTTTCTTTGTCTCTCTACAGTTGGCCCTCGAGGACCCGGTGCACAGTGTTTCTCTCCAGCAGTTTGTCTATGAGAAGCTGAAGGCGCAGCAGGCCCTGATGGGGGACCAAGGCTTCGGCGTCCTGATGGAGACCGTTGACACAGAGCTCGTCAGGCAGCTCCAGGAGTTCCTCCAAGGATTCTGAATCACATCTTTAATCCTTCACCACCTTAAACATCTTTGCCCAATGCTACCCTCTCCCCCATTTTTGAAAATGTTCTGAAAAGGCTAAAAGTCTGCCTGACTGTGGACTCCTCATTCAAACCTTCCCATACTCTACCCATGCTATGCCTTATCTATATTCAGACCTAGACTTGTCTACTATCTTTAGCTAACACCACTTTCTCTTTTATCTGGATCTTTTTTTTTTTTTTAATGAAGATGGGGTTTGTGTGAGTACTTAAAAATGTCCTTCACATTTTTAAAGCACCCACATAAAATCATCAGCACTCTAGAGCTTCCACTAAGTTCTTCTAGTTTCTTCTCTTTCTGTGGTTTCAATGTGCAAGGGTAGAAAATTGGATGGATGGTTTAAAAGTTAAGGGGTTTGAGGAGTATTAAGGAAAAATCATCTGCTGGTGCCAAAGCAGGAACCTCGGACTATTTTCTACAGAAAAACATACAGATTGTCGCAGAAATGTGGATGAATCATACCTAAAGGACCTAAAGCAGTGTTTACAGAATCTATTCTTAAAAAGAGAATAAAAGAAATGTAATTTTGTATGTATGTAAAGTATGGATGATATTCTGCATGACAATGTTTTACTTTTTAGTTTGTTTTTATTTTGTGTTAATTTCTCCTATTTTTTTTTTAAATAATAATTTTGTCAAACCAGAGATCAAGTTGAAGTAACTACTGAGAGAAGTAGAAAGTGTTTTTCCTTATTTTCGATTGGTTTGGTTGGAGGGAATTTTTCTTGACTGTAAAATGAGTGATTTTTAAATGGTTGATTTGTAAGAGTGCTGAACCACATTAATATGTATTTACATACTGCTGCTAATTGATGGTGTGTCGGAGCACTTTAATAACCAAAAACTGTTTCACATGTTTTCATCTTTTTCTCACATCATTGTACTTTAACACAGTGGTAGAAGGCCTTGGAGCAGGTCAGCAGGATTGTGGCAAACTGGGCTTTAGCCCTCATCTTGAATTTTTGTCTCAGTGCTAACTTGTATTAAAAAAAAAACTGTGACTGCAAATGTTACATGCCATTAAGTTCTGTCTTGACTTTTTCCATTTGAACTAGTAATAGAATTTGGTGATTTCTGACCCAAGTGTTTCATGTTGCTGCCCTGCCAGTTTTCTGCTTGGACCGGTCATGAATGATTTGTTAGTGGTAGAGATGAAGCTTTGATATGGCTTGACTTGACAGAAGAACCAGTTTTTCCCTGTAGGCTTTCTCAGAAGAATAGAATATTTGGAAGTTTTGGCATCTGGCAATAACTGAATTTGGGCTTTAATAATTAATTGAATCGATCGATTGAATACTTTTATACAATTGGCATATGGACCTGTTTCATGCAAAAAATGTCTTTTTGTTTGTAATTTGAAACTCTTTAGAGAAAAAACCTGATTTTCTCTGGGTCACCCTGCCTTTATGGCGCGTTCTTCTGGAGCTCTTGGGTTAATATGGTTTTCTTTCCTCTCATTAGATTGGTTAACCTCCCTGGGATGGAGATAATCCTGACACTAGCTCCTTTGACACTGTGATAAGAATTGAGTTGCAGTCAGAGTTACGGCCTTAAGCTTTCAGCCTTACCTATCCTCATAAGACCTTTCTTCCTATTTATTTCTTAACTAGTTTAACAGTAGAGGATTTCTGTAATCATTCTGTTAATGATGGTAGAACACAACGCACAGAGATGTTTTTGGATTTTAATTTTGGTTGTTTTGATGGGAAATAATCCTTGTTGCTTTTTCCAAAGCCTTCAATAAAGTGCAGTAATCAGCCAAAATATCAGCCTGTGTGTTTCCTTTATTGATTAAAAAAATTAAATCAAAATAGAATAGAATTAAATAAAATTCAATCATCTACTCACCCCCATGTTCACGGCAAAACAGCGTTTCAGCATTCTATACAATCGAAGAAGCTGGGGAATCCATACAGCTCGTTAGGTGTCATCTCAGTTTCTAGAAGCCCTGAGATCCCAAATTTATTTGAAAACACTCCTCTGGGGTGCGCACTAAGGTTGTACAGTAAAGTCTTCGACTTTAAAAAAAAAAAAAAAGGCTGTAAATACTGTCTTTAAATCCACATTTGGGATTTCCGGTTGGGTTACACCGGACCGGCTGTATGGAGCCATTTTATTTTTTCCTTTTTTTCGGTTGTGTTTTTACTTTTATAACAAGTCCCCAGCTTCTTCAGTTGTTAAGGAGAATGCTGCAACACTGTTATGCTGTGAAGTTCCATAAATGTTTTGTGGACTAATAAACTTAACTCGACTTTCCACCTGCATTTTCATTTTTGGGTGAACTGTTCTTTTAAGATGTGTGTAACTGAAAATGTATTGATACTGTGGTGGCCTGTTCTTTGCACTTTTTTAAAACCGTGACACCTTTACAGGGCTCCGCTGCTCGACTCACATGGGAAGCTGTCAGAATCACAACACTGCAGTCGCATATTCTGTTGCCTTCATCTTGCTGGTTTCTTCTCGCTTCTAACAACAAAACATTAAATATAACATGAGGTCAAAGACTCTGCCGACGCCCTGTTCTACCAACATGTCCTACATGTCTGTGTATGAAAACAGTGACTCCGTCCCACCCCTTCCTTCTATCATAGCTGATCATCATCTGATTAATTACACCACAAAGTAACTGCTCAAAATAATTAGCATTAATATATAAGTGAAAACATATGATTTATATGACCTAAATAAATTAGCAAATTATGAGACTATAATTTTAAAACAACACAAAAATGCCTAACACATACTGTTTCAAAAAGCATGTTAACTGCTGTCCAACTCATTCGAGTGTGCTTTTATTTCATGCAGATCAGACCACCATGGCACTGACATGCCATCAAATTTATAACTGACTGATGACAGACTGTTACCGTGGATACTGCACCACTGAGGACTTAAACATTGATAGTAGAAGGGGGAGGAGGACGTCTCAGTGCACTGAAAGAGCAGTATCACGGTAAGCCAATACTACTGGGTTTGCACGCGGTATCCTTGATACACCCTGCGAGCCGTTACCTCAAAAATAGATAGAAAAAAAGTGGGAGATAACAACAGAGTGGTAATTCCACAAAATGGAAAAGGCTATGCAAGTACCCAGAGAAAGGGAGGGAAATGAATTGACTGGGAATTTTTTAAAAAAACAACAAAAAACTGGAGACTAATGCCATGCTAGCAGCTCTGCAAGCCTATTTTAACATGATATTTTGCAGGTGTCATGCAGCTGAGGCTGATGTGCAAGACAAAAATAAAACTTTGATGTGATGATGACACTAGATGAAATGTTAAGGGACGTCTCTTTGAGTAATTATTAATTTTCATTTTTATGCACCTTCATCTATAAATCTTTGTCAGTGCATTTCCCAGAATGATCTAAATAAGTAAACATCTTCTGCATGTGGAAAGCAATGTAAGATAGCAACAAAATAAAAGCTGTAAATGGAACTCTTGCACTTAATCTACATTTTACCCCTTGGTGTGAAGTTGCTCTCCAAAAAGAGAGACACAAAATGTAGCAGTAGAATGAAGTGAAGCCTATGTTGTAATGTTGACCCTGCACTCTTCTGGTATTTAATATATAAGAAATTATTAATTGGACATTAAAAGCTAGCAAAAATATTTAACTGAGCTTCTGAAGGAATTGCTCAACATTTTGGGATGCACGCACATCTCTCACATCCATGGCAATGTGTCCCCTTGACCATTATTCAATGTGTAACATCAGCAAGTTTAGCCATATTGATGAATGAGAGTCCTGCAACACATAAGGCCAATGTTAAGTGTGTCTGACTTTAAAAAAACAAAAACAAACAATAACAAGTAAAATACCTGTGCATTTAAGAATACTTTGAATATGTCCTTCCAGCCCTGTGCTTTGACAGTTGCTGTCATTCTAATTGTGTGAGGGCTTTTGTAGCAGCAAAGTATCAGTGACACTGTGGGTGAGTGCTTATTTGCCTCTGTGTATTGATTCTGATTAGCAGTGACGGCTCCTGTCTGCCTATGGAAACCTGTAATTAAAACCTGAGGTGACAAGAATGTGCGATCATTATATGGCCATACCGCATGCCTTTCAAGTAGGTGTGTGGGTACCATGGGTATTTAAGCTTGCAGGTCCCTGTGTGCACCCATATTTGTGTGGGCAACATCTCGCTGGTGTTTGTCAGCCAAGAGTGTTACAGGAATGTAAAAAAGTCCACTGATTAAAGTGTCACACGTTGGTCCACTGATAAATGGGCTTCATAGGGTAAGTGAGACAGTTGTATGGAGACCACTAACAGCCCCTTAACCCATTCTGACTCCATTCAAATAGCACTGACATGAGAGAGATTACCATGTTATGCATAAATGGCACCATGTGCAGTGTGTGTGTGTGTGTGTGTGTGTGAGAGAGAGAGAGAGAGAGAGAGAGAGAGAGAGGTTAACAGACAAAGCTGTAATTTAAAGTTAATAAAGGGTGGATTCAAGTTGTAAAATCCAAAATTACAAAAAGAATGTTGGGGGGGGAAAGTGCTGATTTCCAACCTCAACTTTAATCAAACCAATTAAACAATGGATAGAACAACTATTTCATTTTTCAAGGGAATATACCAAGCACTCCCAGAAAATATGTTGCTTATGTGATAATAAACTGAATATATTTGGTTTGTAGAGGGTTTGTCAGACATCCCCTTCGAACTATAGGAAATTGTGATGGGCATTTTCACAATGTTATGACACTTTATCGACTATACGTTAAAACTAAAATATTTGGCAGATAAATCGGCACTAAGAGTAATCACTAGTGCAGCCCTATTTTGATGCAGTCAGGGCTATAAATTCAATTCCTTGTCCAATGAAAAGTCCTTGAGGAGTCTTTGAAAAATATAACATTTAACTTCACATCTAGCAGAACCAATATATATATATATATATATATATATATATATATATATA
>JBBPCS010030078.1:0-22721 GCA_037974645.1 Hollardia meadi
GGTAGTTCTTATCACGCTGATGTTTGTTCAAGTGTTCATTTTTCTGATCAGTTTGGTTTTAATTAGTTATTTGATGCATATTCTGCCACAGTTTACTAATGTCTGCCACAGCTAGCTAACGTTGCCTCAGACGCAGAAGCACAAAATGTTTTTTGAAGCAAAAAAGTAACGTGGCACACAACCCTGCACCAGTAAAAGGTCGTAAATGTATGATGCGGAAATATGAGAATGACTACAATAAATTTGGATTCATAATAGCAGGTATAGGGTGTTGAATGTGGTAAAATCCAGGCAAAGCCCCATTTTGTTTTCTTAATTTTTGGTCATGTTAGGATCTTTTTGGTCATTTATTTGACAAAGTGGTCCTAAAAAAATTTTGGACGATCTGAAATGGGTCTTAAGTTACAAAAGGTTGAGACCGCCTGACCTACAGTATGCTCAAACTGTTTGGTCCTGTTGTCCAGTAAGTGTGCACGTTCACATGGTAGACACAAGAGCACCAGTGTGTACGCAAGAGAGGTTAACCGTCGTTCAAACTCCCCAAACAAACAAACACAGCCTTGCTTTTATTGCCCTATCACATACACAGGCCTATTAATCCTCTCTGAACATTACTATAAAACAAAAAAGTCATCTATTAAGGGTGTAAACACCTTATGAACTCAATAGTTAGTTAGTATCCAATGAAGTAAGATGGAACAGCGCCATGCATTGATTGAATAAACAACTCTTCCCTCGTCACCCGGATGGTAGTTTCCACATATTTGTCAATTCTGAATCATATTAATACTCCACTCAATTAAATGTAATCATCTCTTCCTCTCGCCTGATGTCGTTGTCTAGTCAAGCGAGGTTGTTGAGGTAGCAGGAGAAGAGAGACGGGGAGTATGGATATTCTGTACTCCACAGCCACCTCTGATCACTACAGTGTCAGTCGAGAACAAGTGAGTACACTAGAGTACACTTACTACTCAGCTTTGTAGTGGTTTGGGGTAATAGTACAGTGCAGTACTGTCCAGCTCTGCTCACCAGGTATGTATAATCAAAATTTTCTTGTAATTAGGGCAGAGTAGCTACAACTGAGCGTTGTATTGTTGTTGACAGAAGGTATAAAAGTTGTCCAGATTGCTCACCTGTTGAGTTTGAAGTCTGGAGAGAAGATGAGTTTTCCAGGATGATCCACCGACCTCCACATCAGGCCCAACATCAGGATCTCCAGCCAGCAACACTTCAGCAGGTGGATCTGGTCAGCTAGACTCAGCTCAACAAAACCTGAGGACGTACCACACGGACAGATATAAGCTAGCTTTAGACCAAGACATAATATAGCTCTCATATTCAAACACTACTGCTATACTTTATCACTGAACTATTGTGCTTGGAATACTACACATTTTGGATTAATTAATTGTATCAGTAAAGACATGGAATAACACTTGCTTAGCCTAGCTTAGCAAACACACTGGAAGCAGGGGAAAACATTTTAGTCTTCGAAGGTGCCTTCCAACAGCTCTAAAGCAAATTGAAAACAGCCGACATGTAATTTAATGATCAGTTTGCTTGTACTTTCAAGCCATTTACTGAGCAGCTGGCTCAGACACTGTACACATTAACTCTGAAAAAAGCCAGCTGATTGAATATATTGTTGGCTAGTTTGCTAAGCTAAACACACAGACAGCTCGGTGAGCTAGTGTTCCCCAACTTACTAAGGTCAGAGGCTATACGTAGTAACTCTGAACAAAACTCATCTGATTATTGAATATATTTTTGGCTAGTTTGCTAGCTAACAAGCTACAACATGTAGAAACAAAACAATTTTGGATTTGCTGAAAGCTTTATTTTTCCTCTTTTGATGAAAGCTAGTAGCTAGTTATTCCCTCCTGTCAGTCATTATGCTAAGCTAGGTTAAACACATTACAGAGGGCTAGATGAGCTAATGTTACCCAACTTACTAAGGTCAGAGGCTGTATCCAGTAACTCCAAACAAAACCCATCTGATTCTTGAATATATTGTTTGCTAGTTTTCTAGCTAACAAGCTACAACTTGTAGAAAGAAAATTATTTGCTGAAGCTTCACTATTCCACTTTTGATGAAAGCTAGTAGCTAGTTATTTCCTTCTGTCAGTATGCTAAGCTAGGTTAAACACATTGCAGAGATAGGTGAACTAGTTTTCCACAACTTACTAAGGTCAGAGGCTGTATGCAGTAACTCTGAACAAAATCCATCTGATTATTGAATATATTTTTTGGCTAGCTTGCTAGCTAACAACTACGACATATAGAAACAAAAACAATTTTGGATTTGCTGAAAGATCTTTTTCCTCTTTTGATGAAAGCTAGTAGCTAGTTTTTCCTTTCTGCAAGTCATTATGCTAAGCTAGGTTAAACACATTACAGAGAGCTAGGTGAGCTAGTTTTCCTCAACTTACTGAGGTCACAGTCTGTACACAGAAATTCTGAACAAAACCCATCTGATTGTTGAATATACCATTGGCTAGCTTGCTAGCTAACAAGTTACAATGTGTAAAAATATGACTATTTGGGATTTGCTGGATTTATTTTTCCATTTTTGATTAAAGCTAGTAGATAGTGGCTAGTCCCTGCTGCCAGACATTATGCTAAGCTAGGTTAAACACATTAAAGAGAGCTAGGCTAGTTAGATTTCCCCAACTTACTGGGCTAAACGTGTTTATCCCATGATGTCGGTAATAAAATATACATATATAGACAGAGAAGTTAACATTGTAACTATGACATCACTGAACAGTATTTTGACTGACAGCACCTTGCTCACCTGTCTGTCCTTTCTTGGGTCTTTTTTTTATAAAGCAGACAATGCACACTAATTTTTACTTCTGTCAGAGTATAGGAAAAGAAAAACCTTCAGAAAAATGGTCTTTAAAGAAATCTGGGTCTTTATTTAAAAAAAAACAAAAAAAACTGAGTCTTTGTGATCCCTTCACATTAACACCTTTCCTGGGGAGTTACCTGCTGGGCTGAACACTGGCTGAGAGGAGGAGAGGAGAGGTGATGAGAGAAAGAAAAGGAGGAGAAAACACATTTAAAAAAAAAAAGGATAGGAAAGCGAGGAAAGAGAAACCGGATCAGTCAGTCAGGACAGACAGAAATTCACTAATTGCAGCCCATAAATTTAGACATAAAATGGTTAATGATTATATTCCACGACTGGTCTCCGTCTATCCATGCAGCCATTATCTAATTTGTTTGTTTATTTAACCATCACACGCAACGGCTGACACACAACTGCTCTGAACGATGGGTGGCGAATGTGTTTACTGTAGCCTCGGGTCTGTTTGTACCTTTATAACCCTCAGTCTTATTTTCAGCCAGCCTGACTTCCACACACAGCTGATGGTGACAAAGCCAAACTGCTTCCACTGACCTAGAATTATCCATCACCACTGAATGCATGAATGTTTACCCTGACCTTAACCTTGAAATGGCTCCTTTACTCAGCAAGACCATACCAAATGTTCCCAGTCTTATTTGATTATATGTAAACTAGACTGTAATTAAAAAGTTCCTTATTCAAGCTGAGAATAACTTAATCATATAACCACAATATATACAGGCAATATATACAGGCAATATATACACTAATTCCCAAAAGTAACCAAAACAAGCAGGAAATATAGAGTTTTTTCTAACAAAGATGCAGTTAGATTTGCAAATCTGTATCAAGTTTCCATGTTGCGGGGGTATTGACTATGGGGACAAAAAGAAGACAAGAAGAAAATAAAACAATCAAAAGCTAAAAGTGGTGATTTTTCTTCAAAACTGAAGAAAAATCTAGAAAAATTCAAATTTAATGATTTATGTAATGCTGTCACTTTTATGTACAATGTCGTAAAATAGCTTATAAAATAAAATATAAATAGATATGAGCTTGTGTGCATTTATGCAACAAGTTTAGCATTTGTTTTTATATGTTTATTTTTTTAATATCCTACGTTTCATGTATTTCATTAAAAAATGTCATTTAAAAAAGGTAAAAAGTCAGTTGAAGAAAAACATTTGTGAATGATTTGGAGAAAAAAAATGTAAATTAAATAATAAGATTCCGATAAGAAGTCGTTTTCAAGAAATTATTCAAACTTCAACTTGACCCCCCCAAAAATATTACAGGTGTTCCACTTGAGTTTACATATTCATCTTGATCCTTGAAAAATAGTTTACTTTAATTTAATTTACTTTAATTCTAAATTACATTTAGCTTTTCATTCATTTTTTTTAATTCACAAAGTTTTTGGCCCTGCTATGTCTCCGTATTGTCTCTGGGTTACAGCAAAAACTGAGCTCAAGAAAGGTAACAACACAATTACGCTCCAGCTCAGCCAGAGACACTTGAGTTAACCCTTTATATTAAATGGTTCTAAGGTTAAATCAGTTTCAAACCAGTTTTCATCTTACCAGGGATCTTTTTAGCCCAGCTGATCATGAGGACCAGTTCCTTGTCTGCCAGGTTGGTGAGGGACATCATCATGCTGGCCTCTGTGAAGGGCTTCTTCAGATCCTCCATGAGGTAGATCTCTGGAGGCTCTGCCTCCATGATGCGGGAGATGAACTCCTCCGGGCTCATGGACGAGTGGTGTACATGGTTCGGCTGAGTGAGGGGGGCGAGAGGAGCCTCCAGATGGAGATGTCGCTGGCCCCGAGAACCTGGCCCCGCCCTGACCAAACCTCTGCCTGTGGGATCCCGAGACTGGAGTCCACCACGGCGGTGTCGGGCTCCTCGATAGCTGCAGCGTTCACGCCTTACACCTGGTGCGTTACAAAGTGAAAAAAAAGGATGTGAATAAAAATCTAAATCTACCATCTTTCTGCTTTCTTGAAGACTTAAAGGAACAGTTCACCCAAAAATGAAAATTCAGTCAGCATCTCCTCACCCCCATGCTGATGGAAAGTCGGATGAAGTTTCTTCGTACACAAAACATTTCCGGAGCTTCATAGCAAAACAGTGTTGCAGCATTCTCCTAAACAACTGGAGAAGCTGGAGACTTGTTTTAAAACGTAAATAAACAGCAGAAAAATCATAAAATGGTTTCATACAGCTTGTCCTAATGTCCTAATCCAAGTCTCCAAAAGTCCAAATTGATTCAAAATTGATTTGAAAAGACGTTATTCACACCCTTTTATACGCTGAAATCTTTACTGTAAGCGTTAGTTCGTACCTTCGCAGTGAAGGTTTCAGCTTATAAAAGGGTGTAAATAATGTCTTTTCAAATCAATTTGGGATATAGGGATATCAGATGAGCTATATCGAGCCATTCTATGTTTCTTCACGATATAAAGCCCAGCTTCCCCCATTGTCTTCGATTGTTTAGGAGAACGCTGCAATGCTGTTTTGCCGTGAAGCTCCAGAAATGTTTTGTTGACGAAGAAACTTCACCCGACTTTCCTTCGGCATGGATAACGACTGAATTTTCATTTTTGGGTGAACTGTTCCTTTAAGAAGAGCAAAGGCCTTCATCACTATGCTGAATACTTGTTTCCTTTCTCATTTACTCAAGTGTGGAAGAGCCTGGTTCCCAACACTGCTGCAGTGTAACAAACCGAGGTTAGACCGGACTCACAGAGTAATCAAGAGCTGAATTTGTCAAATCAAACACATCAGCACTTTTGAATGGACGACAGTGTGCAGACTGTTACCTTACATTTTTTTGAGTTTGTTTGATTGTCTGTGTCTTGAGTTGTTTTTAATATACAGTACGAACCCGGGACCCTCAATGATTTATACCCTGTTCCATCCCTCAGAAGCTGTTGTCCAGTCACTCACTTAACCCCCCCGTCACTTGAGTGGAGCAGCTCATTTGCACAGCTTTGGTTCGGTGGGGGGAAAACGGTGACACTGGCTGACTCTCAACCACTGAAGGATTAGTTTGACATTTGACATATGATACAGAACATACAGCCAGGAGATGGTTAGCTTAGCTTAGCATAAAGACTAGAAGCAAGGTTAGCTGAAAGCTACAAAATCATTCAGGAGGATTTTCGCTTTTTATACAGATTAAACAAACAAAACCTGTTAATTAGCAAACTTTAGAGTTGATACTAAGTGGATTTTGTTACCTTTGGACCTTGGAGTCTTTATGCTAAGCTAAGCTAATGTGCGGCTGGTTGTGGCCTGCTGTAAGATGACAAAACATCAACAGGAATGATAAAACACAAGCACCTACCGCACTTCATCATGCCCACTTCGTAGCATTTACGCAAGCGGCAGGCCTGGCAGCTTTTACGTCGGTTCTTGTCGATAGTGCATTGATTTGTGGCGGGGCAGATGTAGTCGTTGTGTCCTACGGAAAGGAAAAACATTCTGCAGAGTTCTTTTTGATGGGTGAGGAGAAGGAATAGACAGTGAGTGAACATGGACAGAGTTGATACCTTGGATACTCCTCTTGAAAAAGGCCTTGCAGCCCTCGCAGGACCACACGCCGTAGTGGTAACCCGAGGCGTAGTCGTGGCACACGGCGCAGAAGTGCATGTCGGCTTTCCCTCCTGCAGAGGAGCACAAGGAGGAGTTCACGCCTTCCACTCCTTCCTCTGATCTCTTCCCCAGCGGCTTGATGGAGCTGCAGGAAGAAGCACAGACTCTGTGAATGAGGGACAACTTGACATTTTGGAATTTAAGCCCGTCATTAGTATTCCAGCAGGTACTGTTTTTGCTGAAAATGTCGCATTTCAGTCAACTGGAAAAAATTTTATCCATTCCTTCATTTTGTGAGCGACCACTGAGGCATTTGCTCCAGAATTTGTAATAATTTTATCAGCTGAGAAATGTAAAATACCAAGAAAAAATGTCCAAGAATACCAAACTGGATGCTAGCATTTAGCATGAGTTGCTTAGCCCCAGTTGAAGTCTGTGGTTGAAGTTCTTACCTTGTTGCAGTGATGAAGGAGTGTACTGTTAGGGGATATCACTGTTAGGTGTGGTTGGTTACTGGGGACACTTGCTTTTCACTATTTGTGGTGTTTTAAATTACATTTTTCTTCTCCAGTGTCAGCTCAACATGTTCAGAATTAGTGTACAGTGTCGGTAAACCTACCTGCTGGCGTTGATGCTATGAGCTTTGGACTCCAGCCAGGGTGCATGTGGGCTGGGTTCAGTGTAGACGAGAGGCTGAGGGCAGTGCAGAGTCAGTGAGGGCGCGGTGGGGTGGCTATGGGAGGGCCAGAAGGCTGATGGGCTAAGGGAGGGGCACAGAGATGACGGGCTGTCAGTCATGGGCGGCCTGGCATAGCTCAGCACTGACGGGCTGTAAAAGGTCAGAGGTCCATGGCCGTGGCCGTGGTTGTACTCGTGGCTACTGTCCGTGTACGGAGAGGGGATGCATACGGTGTGGCTGTCCAGGCCGAGAGGAGGGCTGTAGGCGCCGGGCAGGAGTCCCGGGGAGCCCGGCCTCTCTGAGGCTTTGCTGGAGTCCACCACCTCGAGCTGAAGCAGTGGTAACGGGTGCGCATCCAGCCCGAGGGAGGAGGCCATGTCAGGGGGAATCTACCGTATATGTTGACAGCGATGACGAATATGATGATGCAGCTGGTTCCCCTATTGCAACTTCTAGTGTAGACAAGTCCTGTGGCAGAGGTAGAAAAATAAGGTGTCAAAGTCATGTCAAGGTTTATTTATAAAGCGCATTTCATACACGTGGCAACACAATGTGCTTTACAAAGAAATACAATCAACAACAAAAAAGTGTTACAGTTAAAGCAACATTATATAACTATTTTACCTTAAAATAGAACAGCTTCATAATCAGTTTGATGGTACACTGACTTGTAGGAATAGTGCCTCCTACGGAACCAAGTCATACACCACAAATTATGCTATGTCGGTGAAACGATCATATTTTATGGAGAAAATGTTTTGTGGTTTGTTCTCCAGTTGCTCTCCAGTGTTGGCCTCAACACTCTGATTTAGGGAGTTTCCTTGTGGAGAGATATATTTACTTGTAGCTTCAGTAACAATTGTAGCTGCAGTGTTTATACCGCTATCACAGGAGCTTTGGACTGCCTGGACGAGGGGGTTTTTAGACCCGGGATAGGGGGGAGCCAGTTCAGAATACTGGTGGTGAGTGGCACCTGAATGGGCACCAGAACCGGAGCCGGACGAGCAGGCAAATAAGCCGGGCTCAGCAGCCTCTACGGACATCAGAGACTGGAATTTATTCATCCTGAGGAAAAAGTTATTTATGACACCTCCAAAGTATGCACAAGGCATTTTATAGTGGATTGCTTCAGCAACCACACATTCGTATACTACTAGCATACAAGCTTTGTCTCACTCTTTCTGACGCTCTCCTACCCATCCTGTTTCACTCAGAAATACGTCACGGTACGGAAGCTAGGCACCGCCGTTTCATCTGGACTTTAATTCACTTAATTGTTGTTAACGGGCAAAGATTTTGTGCAGCTCAATATGACGAGATTCATTCTTGAACGACAAACACACTTTTGTATTTCCGCTGGAGTGGAGGTGGTCACTGTTCACAAAACAGATGTTTCATGAAGACAATGAGGAAATGCATCATTTCCTTGAAAAGATGCAGTTTGTGTTTTCAAAAAGACCAGCAAAACACGACAAGTCCTTTTTATATTGATTTGCCTTCATTTCGTCTACATCAGGCTCCCTACAAATATCGAGTTGTTGTGACTCATTTCAGTTCATCGGGAGTTAACAGGATAGTCCTACTGCCGGTGGTGTTGCTATTGTTCAAGGACGCTTAAGAATCAACATAAAAACACAAGATAATGGGATGGGGGTTTTTTTTGCAGTGACTTGCAGTCAGAGGGCAAAATGAGATCCTGAGAAATGAGCACGTGTGGACGAGATCTGACAAAAATGGAGCTTTGAGAAACACATTTATAGTCATTTTACCCCGCAAGAACAAGTCCAGGAACATTTCTAGGAACTTTACTTGCATTTAAACTGATAACTGCTAAACTTAATTCCAAGTTTGAAGCGCCTGCCCCCCAAAAAACTGGAGATAAAGCTTTACGTGGTGTTGAAGCACTGCACAGTGCTTTTTGATCAAACACAAGCCACAAGACTCCCACAACTGAGGTACAACGTAAATTCACATTGTAAGCATGCACTGGCTGTTTAATACCAATAACAGGACTGCCAATTTGGATGTCTTGATGTTTAAAAAATGTTGAGCACTAGACTTCTCGATTACTCGACAACTATGAGCTCGTCAAACTGAACCCAAATTCATTTGCTAATTGCTTTAATGCAGTTACACACTAAAGCAGAAAAGTAACCAGAAAACACACAGCAGTCATTATTTTCTCACCTTTTTGGCATTTTTATTCCTCTGTTCTACCTCTGCACGTGTCCTTTTCACTACCTATTATTCTTAATGGTACCTACTCTTTGCAGCAGTAATTCATTGAAAAAGTCCAAGAAGTGTAAAATGTTCTTGCGCACTTTCTCTGTTACCAATCAGCCAAGTTAAATGATGCAACAGGTTATACTGTGTCAAAGGTGAACAGAACAACTCTGTACTCTGTATACAGTATGTTAACAAAGAATTATCAGCCTGTGTGACCTCATACAGCTTACAAAATAGGCCCTACTGTAACCAAACTGTGCCAGAGAGGCCATCAGCTGGTTAATCAGTGCTAGAAACAACATCACAGCAGCTGGGAGCCCAGCTGGGATGTCTGGGAGGTTTGAGGTCTTTACGTGCCTTTTTGGGTACTTAATAAATTACTTAATTTAATTGATACTCCACAGCACAAAGAGAGAACAACTTCTTGAGTAAAAGACAGTCCACTTAGAGTCTACTTTCATCTTTAGTACGACGGCCCTCAAGTGGACGCATAGAGCTACATTTAGGCTTTAGCTAAATAGTGATGAATGTGGTCAGGTCACAATAAGAGGACCACGAATATATGAATGGTAGTTAATGGCGAGAGACAAATATTTTTTGATCCCGTTTGAATTGTGCCATGAATTACTCATATGAAGTTTTTCAATTAAAAGATTATTTTGCTTTGATTATATTTTTTTTAACAATAGATGGAAATCAAAATAAACAAGAATGCAGGGAAAAAAATAAAGATTCAACAGATTCAATACAGAATAAATACAAAATACATCCTGAAAATTGACAATGAATTAGCGAGCTCAAAAATGTAGTTCATTACATACGCAGCCAAAGGATGGATGTCAAACACAAGTACTGACTGCATGATAACATCCTTATCCCAATAGCTTTGAAGTACCTGCAGAGTGGACATCATGCCAAACAGTGGAAAGGTCAATCGAATCAACAGTCACCATGTGTGTGTCAAACAGGTCAGGTCAGAGTGGCCTTGAGCAAAACAATGCACCCTCACCTGTTCACCCCAACTCTGAACACTGCATATGTGCCCCAGTCACATGGACACATTATTCACATAACCAGTACGAACATGTTAATCACATGCTAAATTTACAGAGATACAGTATATTTGTTATTAACTTCCTTTAGCATTTTTGTTGATGGTAAACATCACAGCTTGTACTGTAAACTCAGGTATTATGACACTTGTCCCAGTTTCCTGTTTGAGGGCAACTTCCTAGAGACTTGGAACTTGGAAACGTTTGGCAAGGAGCAACTGAATGCACCATTAGTTTTGGTCTGAGTGAGGCTGATTGGCTCATTTTGGAGAGGAGGAGCAAAGACTGATCTGAAGCTCACCACTCTGCAAAGAGTTCATCCCCTGAAGTGGGATGCGGCTAATATCAGATCTAGGGCTGGGTATCACATATAAAAAAATTAGGATACCAGTATCAATACCAGTACCCTTAAAGTGATACCAACAGAGTACTTCATTTTATACCCCTCGTGTGAATGGAAGCATTCAGTTGCATAAAATGCCACCACTGAACTTCAAACTCTGTCAAATACACTGCGCTCGGCTTCACCACTCCAGCGACTGTATGGGTTGTAGCTACTATAATAGTGGATCAATCACACGTCACATTGAATCAAAGAATGGCTGCAGTGATTGGCTGTGAGAAATACATAGAAATAGTCTTTTTTTCTATAGTCTGTTACACAAGTCTGGAAGACACCCACTGAGAATTGAATGAGATCGGCTGCCTCTAGTACATAATCTACCACAACAATCATCGAACTACAGCAAACATTTAAATGATGTGACTTCAGGGAGTTAAGAATTGGCCACCTGCTGGATTTATTCTCCAAGGGGGCAGCATATCACTAGAAAGTTGGGGTCTGGCTTAGGTTGGAAAAACAACACCAGAGCGGAGTGCTTCTGGCGGCCTGGAGTTTGTTGATTGATGAATAGCTTGTTGCTAAAGTAACTGCGAACTGCTGCAAACTGCTGTTAGCTGTACAGCTAGTGGTCCTATTAGCTGACTCTACCCGTACTGAGAGCTTGGGGCACCGGGAGAGTGTTGGCGTTTACACCACCGCAGAGAAGAGGAAGTTTGCAGGCCTGGGGCAGGAGGGATACTGCAGGGAGCGGTGCTAAAATGGGCACCAGAACCGGAGCTGGGTGAACGAGCAATGGAACCAGGCTCAGCAGCCTCCCAGTGAACACAGCTGAACCAGGACCAAATACAGCCTCCGAGACCGACAGAGGCCAGTTTGACGGTTTGGCTTCTAGCCCCACTTAGGCCTCTGAAGATGGCTGCCGACTGATGCCCGACCTCCCTCTTACTCCTCTCCGTTTCACGCCTCTCCTGTTCCTGTCTGAACCTAAAAACCAGGTCCATGCCCATGATGCCAGCGCACAGAACAGTAACCGCATTTGGAAAAGCATCCTTGCGACAGAACACTTCTAACGTTAGCTACATAGCAGGTTTTGCGACGAATACACAGCTTGTTGTGGTATCTAAGTGCCTTGTGAAAGAGTAAGAAGTAAAATTACTTAATACAGCTTCAAACACCACATCATGCGATTTTATCTACTGACTGTCGACAGCAAGTGGCAATGACTGGAATGGACCACTAACTGTAATGTAGTCCACATTTAAAACCTTGTTATACCACAATGAAAGGCTAAATTGCTGGCTACGAGGGGTTGCGAGCACAAAGAACTTGATCCACTAGTTAGATAAAGTTTTACGGAAAAGTTTGAATTTGTTGCTTAACATTAATAGCGTTAATTATAATCAATAGCCTTGCAATAGCTGCACTGACCAATTTGCATAAAGTTGAGGCTGAGTCGTGTTTATGCAAATACAGATTTGGCGAACAATCCCTGAACTTGATGTATCCATCATGCACTGCACGGCCAGATCACCTGCTCTTCAGAGAATGATTCAAAACCATCAAACTGACATTTATCATTGCATACACGCTGTTTAAAAACTAACCAGATCAAGCAACTGCACAGCAGATGGGTGGATAGTTTTACGCAGACTGTATATTAGGAAACTAAGTAGGAACAGAGATTAAACACAAGATGCACAATAATAGAAACAATTATATTAAAACTAATTGCCTACAACCTGGCTGACATTTCAGACCTGAATATCTTCTCAGACTTGCCAGAATTAAACACTCACAGCCTAGATTTACTGAATCGCAGTCTGTGATTAATGTTTTGCTTGGAAATAAAGTCTGAAGTTAAACATTTCACCAACCACAAGTTAGAAGAGAGCACAGCAATTTAAAAGGCATGAAAAAGATTCAATGACTCACCTACGTCTTCAGGCTGTGTGGCTCAATGGTTTGCCCATCGACTATATAAAAATCTGTTTTGTCAGAACGACTGTGCTGAAGTTTGAGCTTTGGACAGACTGGTGTTCATGGCAATCTTCCATGGTAAACCACCAGGAAGGCAACAAAGGGTCAAAGGACACTGTCTTAATGCAATCCTTTTATTCCAATGATTCATCCACGTTACCTCTGGTCTGGTCTTTAAACCAACAGGCCTACAGGGCTGCAGTTTGCTTGCTTTCTTCATTACTTTTTTAATTTCCGACAAACAAAAACTCACTAAATTTAATGCAGCACTCCAGTCTCAAAACATGTATACATCAGCCACAGTATTAAAACCACTGACAGGTGAAGTGATTAACACCGGTCATCTCTTTGCAATGCAATGTTCTGCTGAGAACTAGACACGCACCACCCACCCAAACATCGTTGCAGACCAAGTACACCCCCTCAAAGTAACGTCAATCCCTGATGGCAAACGACCGTGACCTTTGACCTCTGACCACCAAAGACTAATCAGTTCACCCTTGAGTCCAAGTGAATGTTTGTGCCAAATTTGAAGAATCAATGCGTTCCTGAGACATCCCGTTACATGTGTAACCCAAAAACATAACAAAAATATCAAATATAGAAAAATATCAACATTTCAAGAACAGGTGCAGGGAGAGAGAAACAGGAAGAGGCTGGATGTGTGTTCAGTTCTCTCTTTATCATGATTTTCTGACATTTTATAGACGATTACTCCATCCATCCATCCATCCATCCATCACCACTTATCCTTTGCAGGGTCGCGGGGGGGCTGGAGCCTATCCCAGCTGACATTGGGCTAGAGGTGGGGTACACCCTGCACAGGTCGCTTCAACGACTAATCAAGTAATCAAAAAAAATTATAAATAAATGAATTGATAATGGAAATTATTGTTTGTTGCAGCCTTAAGCTCACACATTTGAGAGGTTTTTGTTGCTTAATTTATACCGCTTAAATTAAATACTTATACTTAAATATTTATACATGAAGCTTTTTTTTCCTCTTTGTTTTAAATGTTAAATTCTGGACCAAATGAAAACTGTAAGTCCAAACATGTAGTAAGAAACTGGCACTCCGTCATGATTCAAGAAGGAATAACAATGATAAAACACGGAACACCCTGCAGAGTCCATAAAAACTCCATCCACGCTGATACGCTGCTCCTCGCCACAAATGTAGCTCAGATCTGCCACCTTTAGAAGAAAGAAGATAAGGTCAAAGTGTGTCTTCACCAACACAAATCTCTTTGTTGGAGCTGCACTTAAAGAAAATATTAGTTTCAACACATCCATCCATGATGAGTTCACGTTGCTGAGAGCACGCGAGAAATATCACGAGTGAGCTGCACGAAACAAGACATGGGCATGAATGAAAAAGTGGTTTGCAGGCCAGTATTATCAAAAACCTGTTTATTTCTTGTGTAAAAAGGAGCGCGGAGCCCTCTTCCCCCCGGAACGAGGCTCCCAGCCAGCAGCACATACCGAAGCACAAAGACCCCCAGCAAAACCATTAGCCAGCCTCTATTCCACCATTCTCTCAGCCTCACAAAGCCGACAAGGAGCTGCTGGAGGAGAAGAGCTGTGTTGAATTGAAGAGGTGGACAGATTACATGGGAGCGGGAGGAGCCGCCTCTGGCTCACAGAGGAGCCGAACAGCGAGGGGCTTCAGCCGAATCGACAGGCTGATTATGATGTCGAGTCATTTTGGCTGTCACTGTCGCTGCAGCGTCTACCTGCCAGACGGGTCTGCCTCGTCTCCTGTAGTACTCCAAATAATACACTGCATCCTTAGAAAGTCATTGAGGCTTTTATTGTCTCACTTTTCTTCACATAAAGTCATATGACGTGGTAAAATATCAGGGATTAAATGATTACATCACAAGATAAATTCAAATTGTTAAATTAGTTTTTACACATCAGTTTATTACAGTCAGAGTAGAGGTGAAACGTTGCTGTACGGTGGTTCCCAACCTTTTTGCTCTCATGTACCCCCACAGCCCTCTCAGATAAACTAAAGTACCCCTTCATCAACACCACCCACCATGTTCTAAATGTGTTCTTTCAAACTGGATGTTATCATTGAACTGTAAATGTTCATTTTGGTCAAGTTTGCAGTTGCTACGAGCTTAACCCGGTTTCAATTTATACGACCCGACTAAACTGGGATGTTATGTGTAGGTGTAGAGAGCTAGCAGCATGCGGCTAAGTTAGCAGGAGCCCCAGGAGCCGATTAGCTCAGTGCTACGGGGTGCTGCTTCCTGTTGTGTTGTAATGTTACTAGAGTTGAGAGTTGCGCACACGGCGCTGCTAAACTACTCCTCATCATTAACGAGTTGGTGCAGGCTATGCTAACATTATGTTACACGCTAAAATACTTCAATACAAATAAAACACTTTCTGTATGAGTTTCAAATTAAAAGCACTCTAGCGTTTCAATAGACAGAAACCCTTCATGTCAAGGCTTTTACTGTGAAACATTGGCAGGAACGTGTTGGGAAAATTAACTGACTTGCAAGGTTCCAATGAAACGGAGCGACTGCCATCTTTTCTCAAGTTGTTCTCGGCTGAAGTCTTATCTTATTTATTATTTTGATGTTAAACTTTAGAAGAATATAAGTTTAGTTAAGTGGTTTGTGTGAGAATACGATGTGTTAAAGTTGTTCGGATTGGTTGCGGTGTTCCACTCTGGAGCGGCTGAGTCACTAGCGACACCTAGTGGTAAAAGTCTGTACACCAGTCCGGTCCGGCCCGGTCTGTGGTCCACAACTTTTACACCAGCCCAGCCCAACTTACTACCACTTGGGAGTGGCAGAAACTGGACATTTCAGCCATTTATCCATTACTTTTAGCCATTAATTATGATTAAAAGTTTAATTATACACCTCTTGAGACTGTATATCAATAAATAATTTAATAATAATAATTTGTTCCCTTTTTGTTGAGTGAAGGAGGTGGAGAAGATGATCCTCCAGGTCACATGATGGAGGAATGAAGGTGACTTAATTTGGTTCAGAAAGTGATTTATCATTTAGATCTGGTTACTTCAGGCTCGAGTCCTTTCAATGGAAGTTTTTAATATTATGAAGAAGTGGTTACGTTAATGTCTGACCTCCATGTGCTGCTTGTTGTTAAAGCTCTCTGGAGCAAACACAGCACATGCACACAAAGTATCCACCTACACTGTCATTTTAAAATAAACCTCAGAGCTTCACCAACATTCACCGCAGCTAAAATGGCCTTAAATTCACATCCACATCTGCCAGGTGTGTCTGGAGGAACAGGGGGGGCAGGCAGTGGAATAAAAGGGGAGACGATACACAGGTTTCAAAACATTAGAAATGTAAAATGTCAATTTCACAGTGAAAATGCCAAAAAAAAAGAATCTGCTAACACCAACGGGACCTCACGTATGTTGTTGACAGCGGAAACAAGCAGTTGTTGATCACTTGCGGCTGGTTAAGAAGAGTCAGCGGTTAATAGTGGTATGAAACAGAGCAGCAAATATAATAAGACCCGGTCCAGTAATATAAGAGTTTAGCTATGGACTAGGGATGTGCACGAGCCCATTTTCTCATGGTCGGTTAACCAGTGGGTGGTGGGAACGAATTACCGAATATTCGGTGCGTGCCGACATTCACAAGGGCTAAAATAGATAATGGGTCAAAAAATAACTTTCAATATTCATAACAAACAACAAGCTTTGACTGGGCAAACTCGTATTCTCGAATCCTTTCCTATCCTTTACATAGCCCAACTCTTGATTAAAGTTTTTCAATAACATCTCTATATATTTAGAAAAAACAACAACGAACATAGCACAAAGGTCGACGTTGGTCCCCGCGAACGATTATTCGGTTTTTATGACCCATCCCTGCTATGGACAGGTGCGACCCCCCCCCAAAGCTCTGCAGTGTTTTAATCATACAGGCCAGAAACAACAATGAACTCTGATTTTTTCCATTCAATAAAACAAGTGGGTCCACTCATAAACATAACAGGTTATACTTAAATATCAGGTTAGAGATACTTAAAGGTATCTTTTGTTTTCTTAAAAAGAAACATGGCTTTGTGGCCATTTCATTGAATGACACGTGAGTTAAGAAAATATTAGAGTTAGATCTAAGTTTTAGTTTTTACAGTGCACTTTAGAAGCTGCAAATACAGAATTTTGGGCATTTTTGCTTGAAAAATGAATTTAAAAAAAGATTAATTGATTATTAAAATAGTTGCCAAATAATTTTCTGGCAACGTTAAACATCAAGAAGTTATGGTCAAACATACAAAACTCCTGGAACGTTCCCTTGAAGTTGCTATGGTTCATATTTTGTTTAAGATGGTTTTCGCACATAAAAAGTTTTTAAAATCTATTTCTATATCTAAATCTATGTTCCACAGCCACAACACGTTAAAGTTAACACAACGTGACAGGTTACACACACATGAGATTCATATTTTCTTTACCTCCGACAGTCATGGGATATGTAAGAATGGCTGAAAATGGATATAAATCATGTTTTGTGTTAAAATAATTGTGCTCCACACAGGAAGTGAACCCCAGTCTACCAATAGTGCTGTGATTATCCCACCAATACATCCCAAACTCGCTGGAATTTTAGCGTTTACTGTTACTTACATACTTAAGTACGTAATTTGGCTAATTTAATTTTAAACACCCCTATTTTAGCCGAAGTCATATTTTTTATACCTAAACATAACCAAAACAACCATTTTGAAACATTAACAGCACCTACGTAAGCTAATTTCTTATCACTGCGCTAGGTTAGCATGAAAGATCAGTTAGCATCAAGACGGCTAATGTTAGAGGAAACATGGGAGAGATTCAGCCATAACGTTACATGTTTGAGCCTCAGCCAGACCCAGACTCAGATGAGGAGTCTGCTGGGCCCAAAAATCAGTGACTAGCAAATGTATCAGGATGCTAAGTGTAGTTAGCATTTTTTTATGTTGTTTGTTAGCTTGTTATCTTGTAACTGGCAGTGGCTGACAGTGTTAGTGGTCGTCAAACATACAATAATATCTGTTACAATGTTACAGTGTGTTCATGTTTTGATAGCCAACCAAGTTAGCCTGGGAGCTGGCTCATCAGCAGTAGTAGTATTTGCTAATCAGACAGCGATTAGCTTTTGTGTTTGTGAAGTACCAAACCTAGCTCGCCCGGTTTAAAACTCTAATTTTTGGGAAGTGCGGAATAGGGATGCAATTTTTTTTTTTTAAAGATACAAAACGCATGTCTTTATTTTCATCTTTATTTAAAAGAATCCTAGCAGCACATTAGTTGTGTAATCGTTACGTAACGTTAGTTCAGTAGCTCAGGAAATCCCTCACCGTCCGCCACGTCATCATGTCGGTATCTTTTCCACCGTAAAGCAAATCCTCTGAGTTTTTGCCTCTGCTCACACAAGCTTGCACATCATTGCAGCCTCTCCGAGCTAACGCCGACCTCTCCGAGCTAACGCCGACCTCTCCGAGCTAACACCGACGTTACAGTTTGTTGAGAGGACGCTACACTTTTAACTTGCACTGCAACCGCTGGGTACTGACTTTTTCGGGTGGTACAACACTGATGTTTGACTGGAGCCGCAATATTAACATTGAGCATCGTCCTCTTTTACAGCGTAATGCTCCTTACGTTGGACAATGTTTTGCCCTCTTCTTCTTGCCTCACCATTTCCTACTGACTGCTTCTTCTTCTGTTGCGCCAGTAGTTGTGTGCGCCCCCTTGTGGTGTAAGAGTGAATATATGAGAGCTCCGGAGAAATGGTGCATAAAACACATTGTCGGTCTATATATTTTTTAATCGGTTAAATTCTTAACAGCGATTAATTGATTAATCATTAATCATTAACATCCTCCTTCAGTAGAGGAATGTGAAAACACTTCTCTAGTAATAAACTTTGGACAGATACAAGTCAGTAAAGTCCAGGTCAGACATTTTACGGGACAGAAACAGAAGAAAAACACATTTTTGAGTGGAGGTGTCCAGCAGGAAGTAGCTGTAGGCATCGGCCCATCCCATTTTGACAAATACAGCTTTACATAGCTACAGGCTCAGGTCAGATATCTTCTTCTCAGAGGTCTGACACCTTTTCAGGAGTTTTTCGGGTGCAACACAAACCGAGTTAAAACAGAGAGCGCTCCAGAGATGGTTTTCAACACCCAACGAGGGCGGCTGCGGTGAGAAAACACACGTGCAGCGCTGCTTTTCAGCTCGCTACGGCCGTGTTTTAGTTACAGTCTGTACTCGGGTATCTTGGGTGGTGGACGACCTGTGGACGGAGCGGGGGAGCTATCAGGAATAGTTGAACAGGGTGACCTTGGCGAGTTTTCGGCGCCGGCCGGTGGAATGCTCTTCAACGTGGGCGAAACCCCCCGGACAACAGAAGGGGGATGTGCTTAAAGTCAGAGTTCTTATTTCTAGTAACGGCAGGACTTCCCTCCATCCTCCCCTCCACACACACACACACACACACACACACACACACTTTCACTCCCCCGCAGCTCAGTTATTCACGAGTGGAAAAGGAATCTGGTATTTACAGTGAGAGCCAGATTATTATTACACCACGAGCAGACTCAAGGCTGTGTAGAGGGGGGCCGACATCCTCACTGATTTCCTCTGTAGAGCCTGAAGAGCGGGAGCAGATAGGGTCGCTTTTGTTGATGTGATAAAATAATCAGCAGCGGCGTCAAAAGATTAAACCAAATATCTCTTACAGAGAAACTACAGTCGTGTTGTAATAAACTTTGGAGGGACGGAATCTGAAACTGTCAGCAGGAATCTAGTGGGAATATTAACTGTAGTTTTTGTGAGGAAATCTGAACCGACAGGTCTGATTGGATTGATTTACACCTACTGTTTTGCGTTTCTCATATCTTGGATGCACATCAGCTGCAGAGACGGATATGATTTAGTGCACAAACTGGCTGCAGTGCAGAGGCAGTGAAATCTTGGATGAGACGGTCGTCCTTATTAGGGCTGCGTCGATTGACCTTCTACTGCAAACTACTGCAGGTACGACGGAAATAAGATGCGTTTTGACATCTTAACAGGAAGCTCCGTAAATAAAATTATCCTCATGCCGAAATTGTGTCTTTCACGTTTGTATCCATGTGAGTTCTTTTTCTGGGTTTTCAAATCCTTTGAAACACTACCAGGAAATACTCTGACATTTTGTGGAAAACTGAAATTGGCCACAAAATGTCAGCATCAGCGTTCACAGCGCTGGACTGTCCCAGTCGTGCCAAAACACGCTGTCGCTGCAGCGTGTTTCTCAAGTGGCTCATAAAAACTGAAATTCTAACATTTTCCATTTTGCTGGTGGTGCCTGGACCTCCACTTTACGGCTCACAGGTCTCGACTTCTCTGAGACGATGAAGAGGATGCAGCCATATAAAGGAAGGAGGGGCGGCTGGTCAGTCCATATCTGATGTCTAACCCAAAACTTTTCTCCTTTTTTTCTTTTTCCAAATTTAAATCAGGGAGAAATCGATGTTTTTTGTTTTTTTTCAGGGCCGATCAACGAGAGCGATATTTGGAGGCGATACACATTTGCTGTAAAAATAAAAATCTTAGCGTCAAAGTTTCGAATAACCACTGATGGAATGAACTGTAATTAAATACAATTTACTCGAGTACTTTTCTATTTGAGTATGAGTATTTATACTTCACCTCCACCATGTTTTGGAAGCAAATATTGTACTTTTCACTCCACTACATTTATTTGATAACTTCAGCTTATTAATACAAAATATTAAAATGTTTTGTATTACTACTATTATAAACAATGATTTTTTAATTATTTGATCTGCAATTGGACAAAAAAAAAAAAGATAATTGGAAAAATGCTGAATATCGACTCAATAATCGGCCAAGCAGATGATCAATCCGTCCCTGTTGTATGATGTACAAATGCTGAATGTAATATCTGTGCTTTAAGGCGACATGGAAGGGAAAAATTCAGAAAAATTAACACTTTAACATCTGCCATTCCCTGAGAGCTCATGTGGGACAGCTACTGAATGACAGAAAGGCTGTTGTGACATCTTCTGTAGTCTGTCTGGAGGCATCTATGGTGTTTAATCAACAAATATTGAGCAACCAGCAATATTGTCATGTGCATTTATATTGTACCCTATTAGCTCTGGTTACATTGCAAGAAAATCCAAAATATCCCATTGATTTATAGCTACACAATTGATTTTAAATCTATATTTTAATTCCTTGATTCAAGTTAATTAAATCAGTTCCAATAAATGTTTTTTTTAAGCCTGTTGACAAATCATCCTGAAACTTAACTAAAAATCATTCACCAAATATTTTCTCTAGAAGCTACAAAGTTTTCTGAGAAGCTGAGAAATTAGGACCAGCTGGTTCTTCTCAGCAGAACAAAGCGGACTTTAAAGAACTGAGGATCTGAGCAGAGCTGCACCTGTCCGACCGCTGTTCTGACCCTGAAACGCACCGCGCTCGAACTCCTTCGCCGCTTCTCTCGGTGGAAAAGTTAAGAAATGGAAACACAGTTGTTTCATGCCACAAACCTGTCACTCGGTCCAGGCGGCGGTGGGAGGAAAAGATCGGCTGCTGCGTGCGGACTTTTGCTGGTTTTCCGGCTCCTCCGTTGCCGCCGCCGCCGCCGTCACTGAAGGCAGCAACAACAAGAATCGTGACGCGTCAAAGTGAAACTACAAACGGACAGCTCATGTACCGGGCGCACTATTCCTCCAAGAACCTCCTCATTCCTGGCGCGTCATTAAGATTTCCCTTCACACACAACACCCCCACTTCTCCCCACCTCCCCTTCTCCCCCCTCTCGAGTCCTCAAAGTGCAGGTTTAAGGTCTGGCCCGGCGTGGAGACGTCAGCGGACACGCCTCTTTGGAGAGCTGCCAGGCCGGCGGCGGTGCGCACAGGAGGAGGGTCCGAAACACGTCGATAAAAAGACAAGAAAGTGCTGCATGTTCATGTCTCCATTTGTCAAATAAAAATAATGAAGAACAAAAACTTGATGCTGTGATATCAGACCCCAGATTTTATCTCCGTGATCTCCCTGCAGCCTTCATCATCTCAGTTAATGATTAAAGAGATGGAGCACATAAAACAACATGAGGCCAGAAGGACTGTGCACGTACAACTCACCAACTCGCCTGTTTCTTATAAAACTCTTGTAAAGTTAAAGAGCCAAAATCACATGACAGATGAATAAAAATCTCCACGTTTATCCTCCTGCTGCTGCTGCTGCTGCTGCATGTTTGATTTGATTCGTTTTAGCCACCTTTCTAATCTGAAGCTGCAGTTTATAGCAACATCTGAGGAACTGCAGTAAATTTAGATTAAGTATATTCACAGCTGATGTGATGACAAATAAAATAATATTATCTGGATCCAGATGAACCTTCTGGGGCATTAGTTGGTAGTGGTAGACGTTAGTAGCGGCAGACGTTAGCTAGTAGTGGCATTAGCTAGTAGTGGTAGACATTAGCTAGTAGTTGTAGACGTTAGTAGTGGCAGAAGTTAGCTAGCTGTGGCAGATGTTAGCTAGCAGTGGCAGACGTTAGCTAGTAGTGGCATTAGCTAGTAGTTGTAGATGTTAGTTAGTAGTGGCAGACGTTAGCTAGCTATGGCAGACGTTAGCTAGTAGTGGCAGACATTAGCTAGTAGTGGCATTAGCTAGTAGTGGTAGACATTAGCTAGTAGTTGTAGACGTTAGTAGTGGCAGAAGTTAGCTAGCTGTGGCAGACGTTAGCTAGCAGTGGCAGGCGTTAGCTGGTAGTGGCATTAGCTAGTACTGGTAGACATTAGCTAGTAGTTGTAGATGTTAGTTAGTAGTGGCAGACGTTAGCTAGCTGTGGCAGACGTTAGCTAGTAGTGGCAGACATTAGCTAGTAGTGGCATTAGCTAGTAGTGGTAGACATTAGCTAGTAGTTGTAGATGTTAGTTAGTAGTGGCAGACGTTAGCTAGCTGTGGCAGACGTTAGCTAG
>JBBPCS010030105.1:0-22715 GCA_037974645.1 Hollardia meadi
ACAATAAATATGGTTATAAATGTTTACAGGAAATGCTGTGGTGTAGCTAGGTGTCACAATTGACCAAATTATAGCCTATGCCAAATGGCTGACGTGTTGAAGAATAGCCATTTGTTTTGCAATGTAGTGAAATAAAAGTTTTGAAAATGTGGTGGCGCGTTGTCAAGTGTACATACATGATGAGAATAATAGCTCAGGGCAATGTCCGGCCCCCGGGCCCTTATCTTTCTGAAATTGTGGCCCCCTGAACAATATAATTCTATAGCCCTGCAATAAAGTATCTCTGAGCTTTTGTTTTCAGAGGTTCTGCTTTGTATGAATAGCTTTTTTGCCACTGATTGTATCCAAATATCCAGACTCGCGGACTTTGGGGTCATGCTTAGGGCTGTCCAAGCCCAAATTTCAGTCCACAAGGGGCCTCAAGAGACTGCTTGGGGTGCAGACTTCACCAAACTTCAGACTGATATAATTACCCACAATTAATTGCAATATGAATGTGAAGTTGTAGGTTTTCCAATTGCAAGAGCTCATTATGGATGTGTACAACCAGCCTGGTCTCACCAAATGCCGTATGAATAACACGCCAGTGTCTTAAGTCATTTCTTGTGTTATGAAAATGCATTTTTTAGCTTTTGTTATCTAATGCCGTCCGCATTAGGCTTTTCTCATGAAGTTTTAGGCGTGAATCCGATAGAGAAAACAATGTGAGATGACGTAGTACAAAGAAAGAGAAAGTCCGCACTTGGAGGAGGTTGGGGTGGGGGATGGGCCAAACAAGCAGTGGACCTTGACCCAGGAGGCCGGGGTTTTTGCGTCCCGTGTGAAAACCCAAGTTGATATTGACTGGTTTAATTTATGTCCAGAAATTAAGTTGCTTAATGTTTTGAAGTTATGTAAGTAATGTAAGTTATGTCACCTGACCTTGTTGATTCTTGCATGTCTAGAACTTATAAAATGTGGACAGTATTAAATGACATGCAGAAAGCTTACGATGCGTGAAATGACATGCAAAATTACCTTAAAAGTGGCGTGCTAGTCATACGCCATCCCATGAGATCACTTTGCACAACAATTACTTTCAATTAGTCCAAAGGCTGGACATTTGGATTTAGCCACTGTGCCTGTTTTAATGCTGCCAATAAGAGTAACAATGCAAGAAACTGTCTATATTGTCAAAATTTATGAACTTTAAAAGTGGCTCATAATATTTTTCCATATATCAAAGACCCAGACCAACAGTTTGTTACTCTGGCTCACAATACTTCCCAACTGTGGTATTCAGCCCCAAGCCAATTAATTCCTACATCAGTCTTAAAAAGCAGTTTTAAGTTTTTACGTTACTCGAACAGGATTAAATACTGTATTTCCTGAGGGACTGCTCTATAATGGAATGTTTGGAATGGAATGTTTCATAGACTTAATGTTAATCGATTAACTGAGAAAGTAGTTGGTAAATTAATCAATAATGAAAAGTTTAGTCCATTTTATACAAACTTAAACTTTGCTGGCAACAAATTAAACTCTAAGGGGGTGTGCGTGTGCACTCATGTATTAACATGATGTTATCCATCATGTTAATACGTGAGTGCACTTCCAAGCAGTCCATTAAATCATTGGCCCCGAGTCATAGTGATAATGACGTGGAATTCACTTCCTTTCTGAAAAGTGTGTTTAGCCCTAGTAGTTATATATACAGTCAATGTTCTGTTCTTTTCCCTTGTTTGTCCTCAGTGTGCTGTTTGTTTTGGCAATTAATTAAGTAACTGATGACTAATGATGACAGTAGGAAAAAGATAAAATCTTGCCAGACTCTAATTTAATTCATAAATATTATCCAATTTTAAGGTCTTATAAAGTCATAAATTTCACAGTTCGAAACAACAGTTAAAAGTTAGAAGTGCTGTAAAACTACGACCACTATAGTATAGAATCAAAACAATCCAACTAAGCTATTATTAACTGGCGACCTTCTGGAACCCTCTATGGACTCCTGGCACATCTTTAAACAGCATTGCACCATGATCAGGAACATAGCTGTTATAATAATGATAATTAATTTTTTTTTTAAATAGAGGTTAACAGTTGTCTTATCTTATCTGTTTGTCTACTTCTCTCGTCCACTTTCAAGGGAAAAAATCTGACTGACATCATCGCCCTCGTAAAAACTAAAGATGACAAGGTAACTTACTGAGTCAGCAAAAATGCTTTGTTGAGATTCATTTGGTTCAATAGGGACTGTAATGAGTTGTATTTGACTCTGGGTGCTCTTCCTTATGCAGGACGTAATGGAATGCACTGTAGAGAGAGAGTGCCTATATGGAAGAAATGTATGTTACATTCTTTACCACTGCTTCCACAGAAGGGTGAGTGAACAGCATTTTAATGTCTTTTGTTCAACTTCATGTCATGTTTGCTTTTTTTGATTGTGTCTTTTGCAAATGATTCTGAACTTCCATGTCTCACTTTTCTTCCTTTGTTTAAAGTGGAAATAGACAACTTTTTTTGCTTTATCATTATGAAGTAAATATATATTGCACAGTGTAATGTCTAAAGAAAAAATGACACCATCTGCGTTTAGATTGGTTCCCTGAAGGCTTCGATTTCACTATGCTATTCATGCTGCCACCAGGCTGGATTTTTCACTGACAAATGAAGGTTTGCGGCACAAAGGAAGCATGTCAGCCATTGCTGAACCAAAACAGGAAGAGGCATTGTTGTCCCCAGTCACTATCCCCATGTAACAGTGGAACAAATGGAATAACTGGAGAAACTCTACCCTGAGAAAGAAAAAGAACCCCGCTGATGGAGAAGGCAAAGAAGGCGAAGAAGGAGAGTGATAGAAACTGAGGTGAAACGAGTGAACGGACGGGTATTCACTCGATGGAAAGTGCTCCGGTGTTGTGTCAAAATCTGTTCCCCTGTCGATATGTGTTTCTCCTTACCACCGGGACTTGAGAGGGTTCAAAACCGACATTCTTTCTACTAGATCAATAAGTAACAAGACCTGCCTACTTATTAATACAACCGGGTGTTTACTCTGCCTTTATCACAGCACTGAGACCAGAGTTTTAGGTCCAGTTAGAATTCTTACAGTTGCTTTTGCTTTGGACAGTAGCCAGGCTGCTAGCAGTAGCCATGTTGCTAACGCTGTCTTTGCGACTGTGGCAACAACAATAATACCAGTTGGAAACACTATAGGGGAAAGAACGTTGTCTATTTCCACTTTAAAGTGAAGGTCAAGCTCATGAATTATTGTAGCTGATAAACCTGTTGTTTTTCTTTTTTCCACCACAGGAAGAGGCAAAGAATATCAGTGAAAAGTGTGAAGGGAACACTTCTCAGACTGTCCCTTTCTACTATTTCATGTGCCTGACGGCCAAAGCTTCCAACCACACTCCTGAAGGTATCACTCATACAGATACTACAGATAGTGGTGTAAAGCAGTTAGCTGAAAAACAAGTCTGTTTATGAATTCTGACTGTAATTGTTGCACACAATTGTAGTAAAATCATCACCGACACGGAAGTGTTGTTGAAATTGTAAATTTCTCAATTTGCTTTTCTTTCTTTCTTGCATCACAGGCTGCGGTGAGTGTTCATGCTGTATTCTGAGTGTTGGTGTGTGGTATGTGATGCACATGTTGAAGAGTGTGCGTGGGTGTGTGAGTGATGGCACCAAAACACACAGTCATATTGCTTTGACACTTCACGACTGTCATTGACTGAACATTGATTTAATATTTGTTAGAGGCCACATGTGAGCTCTATTCAGAAAAAGCATCTACTGGTAAGTCACACCTTTGAGCTTGAAGAAGTGCATGTTGATGCTGTGCATTTGGAATTCCAGAACTCATGCTTGCTTTTGCAGGACAGCACCCAGACACATAGTCCAAATGTAAAGTGATAGTCTTATCACTCAGGGAACCATGGGTACATACGTCACCTAAAGCTTAATCGTTATTAGTTTCATGGGAAATTTAAATGAGCTTAGATGTGGCTCATACATACAGTCTATGAACTCACCACCCGTTCTCATCCCAGACATTCTGTCATGGGCGCTTCGCGTCTTATCCTGACGCGCAAGGTCTACGTTACTTTGCCTAAGTTTAGGCACAAAACCTAATTTGTTAGGTTTAGGAAATTACTTGAAACCAAGTGGAACGCAAACTCAGGGCCCCTAGGTGAAAGTCTGGTGTTTGACCCTTCACTCAACCCGACCTCCATCCCTCTTTCTCCATCGCACTTTCTTGCTTTTAAACGTACGTCGCACTACATCATGTGTTCAATTCGTCTGAAACTGGCACGGACGGCTTTACATCGCTTGTACATCAAATCTTTGTGCGTCTCTACCTGATGCAAAACGGTATCCCTCCTGCGTCTGGATGAGACGCGAGGGGTCGTGACAAAACGTCGATAATTGACGAGCTGGGGATGAGAACGGGCTGGAACTCAGTGGTGTTGCAAGTCTTCTTTAGACTTTGACTTTATTTGGGGAATTTATACTCAAAACTTCATGAAGTAGAGCATCATCATACTTGTGTCTTTCACTAGCAGCATTTTATCAATGATCAAATACTGTTTATAGTGCAACTTTAAATATTGCATAAAAGGTACAGCATTTCTTTCATATCAATATGTTCATGTGCAAACCATTTGAAGTTACAGGAAAAACTAATAACCAGTCTACAGCCATGCTAGTGGCTCTGTGAGGCTTTACTTTGGCAGAGCATTACTTCCTGTAATGGATACATGGAAATCAAATCAAACATTTTCTAATGAGTGTTCTATTAGCCGCAATACCAGCAGTGTAAATCAAACTTGGCAGCAATAAGGACCAAGAATGAAAACATCATCCAAAGTGGTCTATAGTTGCTGTGCCTTCATCACTCATTGGCTTTGGCTCAAGTTCAAGTGTCACAGCTGTTTCATGGAACATCACAACTCTATTGCATATTTGCAAAAGGTAGAAACTCAACCAAAACATTGCATTCATGCTTCACAACAAAGTAATCGTGTCAGTTAATTGGCCCGTGCCACCAAAATAAAAGGTTGTTTTGTCATGGTGTGAGCTGTACTGCTCTAAATGTTTAGATGGGGGGGGTTTCAACCCTGGAAATGTTTCTTCAATACAAATCTGTTTTGTTCTACTTTTTATTGACACTGAGTGCTGCCTGTAATAAACAAGAATGTCCATTTTCTTTCTAGCTAAATGCTAGTGGATATAGCACTGAGCTTTTTAGATTTAGATTTCAACTGTAGGTAGTTAGTTTACTGGGAAGAGTCACCACTATAGTACACAGAAAAAGGATATGCACATTTGTATGTATACAGTAAATGTATATGTGTAGTAATGTATTACATGTACTGTAAAGAGAAAACTCACCTTTGATATTACATGTAAAGTCATGCACATATAGAGTAAAAAGAAAATGTGCAGAAAATTGGTTGATTCTGATTCACCTGGCAGGTAATTTACCAATTTAGCAGCCGTCACAAACATTCCACTTCATAGATATTTATGAATAAACATGTATGTAGGACAGACTCTGATAATTGAATGGATCATTCTAATTTTTTTTCATTTATGAACTGAGCCAAAGTGGATGAGAAAACCTGTAACGTATGGATGATAAGCTGTGCAAAATATAAATTTAATATTTAATTTTACCTGAAGCAAAAAGGGGAAAAAAATACTTTCTGCATCAACAACTGAGTGAATGCAGGTTCTATCTGCAAAAAAACCCACATTTGATTGATTTGATTGACATGTGATTACACAGCACCATTCGGTGACATTACTAACATACATTTCCTTATATAGCGTATTCCCTCTGCTGAGAATCTATATCTCATAGAGAATATCGTTGGGAAAAGAACTTGTGAAAGGGAGGCGCTGTTTATAGCCGGCTTTTTTAAATCAAAAACTCTGAACATAACCTACTGCTGACCTGAGGCATGTAGCAAGTTCAACATACCCAGGATATCTTTATGTTATCTAACTTTACAACCTTAACAATCTCAGTCTTGCTATGTGGTCACAGGAAGGTGGTTATCAACTTCATAAGTCAAACCAGGATTTCCTGATGTATCCGTGAGCGCGTTCACATGAAAGAGGCTGTGATTGCTTCATATGACCAATTACAAACATGACACATCTGCTGGCAGCAGAGCAGCACAGCAGAGCAAACTATACAAATACAAAGAAGTCAAACACATAATCCAGGATAAAAGTAACACAGCTGCAGATGCTAAATACAGGAAGCACAGCTGGCTAAAAAAGAAAAAAAATGCAGACTGTGTGAATGCTTAATTAATAAAGTTGATATCACTGCCCATCATTAGGGCACGAGTCGATCTATGTTAACATTTATGTATATTTTCTATTACAGTAATGAGTGTCTTAGATGTTTTCTTATGCTGTGTATTTTACAGTTGTGTCCCTTGCACTTTCAGCTGCAATGCGGCAGAGTCAAACGGATTTAAGAGCAAATAAAAAAATGTAAAAATGCAGGTCAAAGCGGCACTCTCATATCTTATAAGTGCAACAAGTACAAGGCTTTAGTGCTACGATCAGTGTCTGTTACGATGATACTGGTAGGTTATACGAAAGCACAATGAAGTGACTTTGACAGGAAATAAATTTAAATGAAGACAGAATGAGGCCCTCCTACACAGGAGTACACCTCTCGTGATCTACACGCCGAGCTCCGGGATCTTCTATGAATGATAATGACATTTTCCAGAGAATTGATTGGTCAGTGGGCAGTCCTTTTATACGCGTTTATCTCTTATCTGGAACATAACCTGCTCTGGAGCAGGTTAGTTGTGCAGCATGAGTTACCATGGCGATCTAGTCATATTAAGAGAGAGCTGACACTGAAAACTCGACATACCTTGTTAACTCATTAATCTCACTTCGTAGTACACCCCTCAGATGACAGACAACACAGTTAAGACATACTATATAGTAACAAATTCAACATTTTTGAGTTTCCTGTAACTTTGAATACTGCCTTTAATTTGACCAAGTCTAATAATCTTACTAATTACATTAATATTGTTTTAGTTCATATTTGTAACATTTTATTACTGACTGACTGACTGACTGACTGCCTGCCTGCAGCTTTTGGTCAGATTACAACATTGCCGCAACCACCACCACCAACAACAACAACCACAGCACCAACAACAACACTGCCAGAAAGAACAACAACAACAACAACAGTATTGCCAACAACAGCCACAACAGCAACAGTTAGTGGATGCAATGGTAAGCTATGTAAATGGAACTTTATATGGCCATTGAAAATACTTATTTATTATTTACTGATTTTTTTTAAAAATATATCAGAAAACCTCAAACATAGTTCCTGTCAAGAGCTTAAGGAAGATGATAAATTAGTGCTGAGAGAAGAGTGAATTGCAGGCGACCATAAGTAGGAGTAAGTAGGACACCATAGTCTGAAGCTCAACCAGTTTGGAGAGAGAACTTGTTGTCAAAACCGACCAGTCCTCATCCGTGAAGTCTTTTCTCTCATCAAACAGAGACAGAAAACAGAATTGTTATTTTGTGCAGCAAGTATGTTTTTGAGTGCACTGTGTTGTCTGATGATGATGATGATGATGATATTCCCCCATCTGCCACAAGCGGAGCAATAAACCCATTTTCACTACAACACGAAGGTGCGATTTATGCTTCGTCAAAAATGTCTTTCAACACCATGTTTGGGTTTCACAAGACTTCAAGGAAGAGGACAAACTGGTTGGTTTGGCAAATCTGGTTAACTTCCCCACCTCACTGGTTAAACTAACCCTAACCATGGTAAACTGGTACTATCAAACCTTAAACAATTAAATGACAATTAAGTGTTATGTGGCCATTGTATTAGACTGACTGTATTGTAGGTTGATTCGGAAAGAATAATAAAAAAAAAAAATAGATTTGACCCTGTAAAGTCTGACATTTCACAAAACCATTTGCATGTGCATGTACTGCATCTAAAGCTGTGAGCACCTATGAATGGTTTTTTTTTGTGGTCTGAACGTTTTGTTTTCACAATAATATTTCAAGAGGGAAAAATATCCTTTCACTACTTTTCTAAAAACAATGACACATCCCTGGGATGATGTGATTTAGGTCAGAATAAAGTGATGTAACATGTTGGCAGTGTCTTTGTGGCTTCGTTTGCAGTTGTAATGATGTACTTTTTTCCCCATCTTTCAGAAGGCCAAACATCACATCTTAAGGTTAACTCAGGTAAGCTTTTTCCCCTTTTTAAAACTTTTATAATTGGGTTTAAAGAGTTTAATCTGCAAAATTGAGAACTGTCTTCAAACTGCATGATTAGTCCGACCAAAAGTCCAAGATTTAAAATAAACTACAAATCTTTAAAAAATGACTTGGTGTTACTGTTGGCAATTAATTTTCATTTTGAAGAAAAACTGCCTTTTATTAATTTTTATCAATGACATATTCATATAGGTTAAGATGACATTATTTAAAATAATGGCAGTGTCTCTCTTCTCTGTGTATTGTAAAAACAGACAGGTTGTTGAAATAAATTTGCCATGAGTGCAGTTGTACTGATATAGTTTTTTGTTGTTGTTTTTTTAAACTACAGTTTACACTCTCATTAGCTCTGGCAGTGTGTATTTAGCTTAACGGTATCAGGCAGAGGAAGGTGAAGTGTTGCTGGACTGAATCTACCTAAGGCAGTATTTACTGTACAAGAGCCGCTCATTTGTTTGCTCCTGGTGCTGTGGAAAGCATACAAAGAAAATTGAGTTTTGTTTTTTTTATTCAATCATTTATGATTGACCCTTACATGACTCTAGACTGCTGTACAGTAGTAGTGTAGAAGTACTTTTGTTCTCTTTTTTTTGGTAACATTAATGGAAGTTGTCTCTGACCTCTCCTTCACCAGTAACGTTGACGATATTACTAATGATATCAGTGAGCATCAATGTGGTCATGCTGCTGGCTATCCTGTACATGTGCCACCAGAGGAGGCAGGACTGTGGACGGTTGGTAAGTGAGAGCAAAATATTGTTTGTTGTATGATTGTAATGTAGGCTATAGTCCTTATAGGCGACAACCAGTTTAACAGCTTCGCTTGAGGTAGGCAGAGCACAGTGAGTAAGTAGGAAAGCCAAAGATACTCAAGTAACCTTTATTGTTTGAGGGTCTTCGTCCCTGTTAACGCCTGGCATTAACATGCATCCTGGGTCATCCGACAGTTCTCAGTACGTCCGTTCACACCAGGCATTATGATGCATCTCCACATTAGTCTCAAATTACCACTTGTGATTGGATTGCACTTTCCTGGGGTCTCATTTATAACTGTTGCGTACGTGTAAAACGTGGCCTGAAACAGGCATACGCCACTTTCCACGCAAAAGTTGCGATCTATAAAAACAAACTTGACAGGAGAATGTGCGCACCTGTACGTAAACTCTGAGCCATGCGTACGAACATTTTGGAGACGGGGGAAATTGGCGACACAGATGGTGAAATGGTGAATTAAAGCCAGAGTGTATAATGATGCCTCTCACACTTTTAATTTCACTTAATATCAAACGTTAATCAGGCCTATAGATCCACGTTATCATTGACATTCAAACCTAGCCTAATTATTACATATGCACATTTCAGTTTGAAAAGATATAAACCAAAAGAAATCTTAAATTAAAGTCTTAATATTTCATCAGCGCTGTCTCTCTATCACAGTCCCCACCCCCGGAGCGCAGAGGAGAGGGTCGGACTGTACAGTAACTAACTGATGAATTTATCATCAGCCGCTGCAGAAATCCAAGATAACATCAAATGGCATTAAAGAATTACGGAACGGAGCTAATACTGTGCACCAAGTCCGATTTCTGTGTCAGAAAAACAAATTTTCTTCATTTTCCCCCTCGGTTGTTGCCGTGATTCACCATTAAAACCCATCGATCAGCAGGCTCATTTCTATGCATAAACGTTCATGAGGTGCTTTGCATTGACCACTTATGGTTGAATGTGGGTGCGTTGAGGGCGGGATACATTTCCAAGTTAATTTGGAATTTATAGAAGGAAATTGCGCACTGTTGTGCGTGGGCACGGTTTTATAAATCAGAATATTTTTTTGTGCACACCATTTTTGGCTTTTGTGCGCACATACACTTTCAGTATGAATCCTACGCACTGTTTTATAAATGAGACTCCTGCTCTATGTGCAAACAAACACATACAGCATTTTCATTTCCTAAGACCAAGTGTGTTGTTGTATTTAGCCTGATTTGGATCAATTTGTTCATCGGATCACAAATGAGACAAGAAATAGGTTGGAAACAAGAGTGTTTCTGAGACCTGGGTTACACTGATTACTGAACTTTATTGAAACTGGGTCATATTTTATGGAGCTGCTGTGCCTCAACTCTCTGTGATTTACGGAGATTCCTGATGGACTGATAGCTTTACTTGTTGCTAAAGTAACCACTAACTGCTGCTAGCTGTATGCCCTTTAGCTAGTTAGCTCAGTTAGCTCTCCTGTTGAACAGGACATTTAAACATGACGCCATTGGCGCACGAATGAGTACATAAGTACATACGCTAAATGCAGAGTTGCTTAGGCGTTCCTTCAATTTGGCCCATGACACATTCGCATATAGATCGCTCATTTGCATGGGCGATCTCTGATCCCAGTGCATCCTCAGTGTGTCGTGGGTGCATTCACTTGTACCTAGAGCTGTCTACTTGTGATTAGATCACCCACTTTAATGCATGTTGAAGGGGAATTTTGGTATTTTTAAACCTTGGCCCTACGTTTACATATTATGGTATATAAATGATTCATTCTTACCTAAAGGTTTGGAATTGGTGCAGATCGCCTTAGCTGGCTGCTATGACATGGCTGCAATGTGATCATTTGGGGCAACTCCGACTGTCAAAGTTACATTCATTAAAAGTGCTTGTTTTTGCCACTGACATGCTGAGAGTGTCTGACAACATTACGGGAAGGATTTCTACGGAGATAGTCAGAGAGTAAAATCCTTTTTTTTAACCAGAAAATTCGCAGGAGGTGAGTTGTTGCAGGGAGTGGAAATGTAAATCAGATTTGTAGAGATGAGTTTGGAGTCGAGAGAGATGAACTGGCAGCAAAGATTTATCTTAAAGTCATGGCATGAACATGTACACTGTAGCTGATTTCAACAATCTAGATGACTGCAACAACTCGCCTCTCGTGAGATTTTCATAGTGTAGTGTCAAAACAATTTTAAGTGTCATTTCTTTTTCAGAGTGTAATCAATGTGCCAAATGGAGCCTCATCAGGAGCTCAGCCAATGACAGAGTTGGAGGTACTGTTTCCATTATGGTAGAGTTATACTGTGTGTATGCATGCACTTTTTTAATCTGACTCACACTGTTCTGCTGCTTCTAGTCCAGGGCTTCCTACAAGTATTGATGTTGTTGTTATATACTAGACTCACTTTTGCTCAGTCATGCGTTTTCAGCCATGCTATTCTGCAATGAATTATTGACAGAGAGGTAGGGGAGAGGGCTACACTCCAGCATTCTTTTCCATGATCACAGAAAAAAAAGATTTTTACCAAAGATAAAGAAAACACTGATTTTGTTAGCACTCAACAGTTACATATCTCATGAATATTAGCTATTTGCAACGCAGGTAGAGCTTCTTGTTATCAAACTCTGTAATCGGCCTGAAAACTCAAAAGCTCATATTTTCATTGTAATGAGATACATTAAGAGTAAAATAATGGCTGTTTTGAAGGTAGCACACTAAAGCAAACATTGCTGGATGAAAAAAAAAAACCTTAACTTGTGTCATAACCTTTTGTGAGTAATTCTGAACCACTGCAGGGGGGTTAAGTATTGTGAAGTCAATCTGTCAGCTTTCTGTTTGGTGGTCAAGACCTTAAAGCAATACACTGAGACTGACTAAGTGGTCATATTTAAGCGATAAGAACATAGAAACCAACCAGGCAAAATATTCCTTAAAAGTAGGGGGAAAGTCAGTGATTTAATCAAAACCTGGCTTCCTTTCAGGGATTTCAACCCACAACCCCTGTTGCTGTTTCATGTGCCCCATCAGGCTGCTAGTTTTAAAAACATGGCCACCTGTAGTGAAACACATTCAACAAAGCTAAATATAAAAAGCTAAACAAAAATAATATGTGCTCAACACTTATCTCTCTTTCAGTCAAACACACTGCTGGCATCTGTAAAGGGGGATGAAGTAGAGACCTCACATTTAATACAGGTAATTATGAGTGCAGAATGTGTCAAACACTCTGAGGACTTTCAAATACAAGGTGTTTTCACACACAGACACACAGCCTTGTTATATCAGCAGCTTTGTTATGGCTAACATGTTCCTCTTCCACAATTCCAGAACACAAACTGCTAGATGCTGTCCCCATCTGTCAGCTGGGCAGGTAGCGCACAGTTGTCTTGTCTGAGCTTGTTTGCATTTGCAAATCCAAGAGTAAAAGCAGGCTACAAGCTGTGTAGAGCTGTAGAGCTGTAGACCTGGATATTGTATCTCAGTGGATTTCTTTCACCTGTGAGTGAATTAAGTCATTATTTCCGTGCTGATAATATAATAAAATAAATGATAATAAAAATAATAAATAAAATAATAATAATAATAATAATAAATATGTACCTTAACGTAGGTCGATCTATTGAATCTTTACCTTCTCTTCAGTTTGTTTCTACATAGTGGTCATTATTGTTTGTGAATGGGCTTAGTCATCAATTGTGTTCTATTGTATGGAAGCCGAGAACAACCGTGCTTGCAATCATTATTTTAATGGAAATAGTTCGAGATCACAAACTAATTATATCATTATCTTGAGATGAAAAGGCTTGTTTTGTTTTTTAAGGCCTACATTATGATGAAATATTGTAAGGGACAGGCTTACATTCAGTGGTCAACTTACTGCAGATGCGTTGCTGTCCAATTGGCTACAACCAAAAGAGTTCTCGTTGACGTATAGGGGGAACTGGAAAAGTAAAGGCACATATTGGTGGGTGTTTGAATGGTATAATAAAGTATGAATTCAAATAAGTAAGATTGAAGTACACTGTAATGCGATGATCAATACTGGATACTGTTTCGTCTGACATTTTCTTCCTAAATCAGTTGCTACAATTGTCAAAATGCCATCTATGCATGCTTATCCATATACATCTCTAAATAAACAAAGAAAAACATAAGTAATAAGAGGAAATTACCTTTTGTTTCTGGTGAAAACGGGTAGATTATCTCCTTATCTCCAGATAACAAAGCTTGTTTTTTGAAGTAACAAAATAATTAACTCATGATTTTGAGAACAAAAATAAATAAATTAAAAGAAAGAGGAATTGCAAGCATGGCCTTTCTCATCTTCCATACTATTGAGTCCTTATTGTTTTGATCGTGAACATCAGTGCCACCTAAAGATTTAACTAAAAAAATAATTATGCATCAAGCAGTTGACAAGTAACATCTACTCTGGGTAATGATACAGTACTGTATGTGCTGCTGCTCTGACTGCATTAAAATACACTCACTGACTTTGTTAAAGTGCCCCCCAGTCATTATTGATGTCTTTAATATCTACTGCATGGATTGTCACAAAATGTAGTACAAATGTTGACGGTTCCCACATGATTTGGTGATCCCATGAGCGCCACCAGCACGCTGACATTATTGGATCAGAGTGTGTAATCTCTTGACCGCTGTTGAACGGACTGCCACAGACTGTTTAATACTATATTGGAGACTAAGATGGTGAAAAGTTAACTTGCTACACATTAGCACGTTAACACTGCCATTGTGAGCATTGTTAGCATTTAGCTCAATGCACTGCTGTGTCTAAGTACAAATAATTTAATTTTAATGGATGGATTCTCATCTCCCTCTTTGTCACACAGCCTTCTGTGTGTGACTCCATGGTCACACATTTGGCCCATATGGGGAATGGCTGTGCTGTTGAAATTGAAACGCTGGATTGAGGATCCTACTCACAGCATTGCCTCTGTATATTCCTGATGTTGGATGTAACAAAGCATCAGGCCAGGAGTCATTGCCAGGAGGATCAGCTGTACTCTGTTTGGTAACAGGACAGGAGACCTGACTGACTGTGGTTTGCAAATACCTTTGGGTCCACATGTGGGAGAGCAAATTCTTAAGGCGAAGCTTCACTTGAAACATGAAAAGGAGCGAGCGTGATCAAGATGGAGTATTGCATTATCCCGGCGCCAACATCAGACCACTGTATTGAGTAGAGAGCTACTTGTCCGGACCCAATTTTAAAGGATTTTGCTTGTCTGCTGTGACAGAGTTGTTTTTGTGTTATATTACACTACTACAGTTTAATATATCCGGTAAGAATAAAAAACAAAACAAAATATCACAGCTTTAATATCCACATTGATAAAGTCTGTTTACTCACTAGCTTCATCTTCGTCTTAAGCTCCTGTGCAAACCAGTTCAACTGTCCAACTTCACAATAAAAGCATGCATTTTTTCTGCATGTTTATGAGTGTTGGTTAGAAAAATACTGAACGCATAACTGCAGGTTTACTTTCTGTCAGACACATTGACTGTATATAAAGATGGACAACATGAGAGCTCCCCGAAAGTGAAGCCAAAACATCCCAATCCCCCCTGGTGGTGGGCTGCAGTATAGGTCATAACCCCCCCTCTTAATTATATCAGGTAGGACATGGGCCAAAAACTATTTAAGTACACCTTAAATACATTTACAAATACTAAAAACAGGGTGAAACGTCCTGATTGACAGTTGAGCCCTACTTGAAATTGGGCGGGCGGGTGTATGGGTGGGAACTCAATACCTACTGCACAGACTCTGGCTCCAAATGACATCACCAGCGCAAGATGGCAGCGCCCGTATCCCAGATATTTTCACTTTTGCACAATGGGAGGAAGTGGAGACGCGTCATCCATCTTTATTTAGGTCAATGGTCAGACAGAGCAGCAGATGAAGTTCTCTGGGCATTAGAGTGGCTCAGTTTTATTATTTTTTCAGTGCATCCATTGAGTGTGATGAAGGTAAAGCTGAAATGCTAGTTGTGAACTGTAGAATTTTAAATGCATTTTTATTTGAGGTGCCCAGAGAAATAATATATATATATATATATACACACACAGTCACAGTGTGTGTGTGTGTGTGTGTAGATGTGCTTTTATGCTTGGATGAATGTATTGTTTACAGCTTAGGCGTGAAAAATAAAGTACCACTAATCTCATTGGTTGAGATAAATCTCAATTGGAGGAGCCTATATGTCATCAAAAATTACTAAATTGCTTTTTTTTTTTTAAAAAGCCTTCAGTTAAAATTATCCAGTTAGCAAGCTTCTACTCTAAGCCTCCATCCATCATCCGTTGCAACTGTTCCATGAGACCAGTTATGCACGATTCAAAGTTAACTTTGGGAGAGATTATTGAGTATTTTTCATTTTGGCAGCATATTTCAGAGATAGAATGGATTATCATGATGTTGTGAATCGTAACCAGAACTTCTAAGCTCTGCCTTGTCTCTGAATTATATTGTATTATGTAATATGTATGCTTGGGGTAATGTACAGTATGTATTTTGTAAAACTGTGAAAAAATATGTTCTTACTAATGGTTAAACATGCTAGTGTAGAATTGTTATATGATTATAGCTTCTTCTGATAGCCCACATTTTGGTTTGTAGAAAAATGAGATGCTCCAGGTAAACGTCAGTGTAGCTTACAGTAATGTTTCAGGCTTCACTTCGGTGTACCCCGGTCACCTCCATTGCTGTGCTGTCGTGTCTTTTATGATATTGCCACTGGGGGACACCAAAGTCAATTGTTTGAAGTCTAAACATAGAACCTTTAAAAGTCCCATATCATGAAAATGCATTTTTATTTTGTTTTTTTATAAACTTCCTCTATCCCCCATCACCACAAGATAGCCTCACAGCTTTACGAGCTAGTGAGAATTTTAGCCGGTTTCCACCTGGAAACAGGATAACCAATAGTCGTCGAGCCAAAACATTGCATAAGCCCGCCCACTCATTGTCCGCTTCTTCCCACAGTTCATAGGTAAGCGATTGAGACAAGTGTAGCAATGTAAAAGACAACTGGCCATGAAAAGTGTATTATTCCTGGCTGCAGTGCTTCATCCAGATCCTTTTATTTTCTATGTACAGCGACACACCACTGACCTATTTTCAGCTTTGCCACACCTGCCCCTGAAAAAAATGTTTAGAGAAAAAGTTGTTCTGTACTTCAATATAATGTTGACCCAACTAAAGGCGTTATTTACTCTTCACTGTAGGTTTTATTAAGAATCTAATTTAACTATATCTGTAACTTGTCTGCATCAACTCTGAGACGGAAAATGGTCAATTCCTACCTTTCGGCTGTGATGAAAGGCTGAGGGTGAGGTGAACTGCCTGGTAAAGCAGACTCTGATCGCCAGGGTGACAGCCAGACGATAACTGCTGTAGGTCCAGTGAAGCAGCGGATTGAACACTTCTTCCTGAGGGTGAATCCAATCTGAGACACAGCAGGCACACAGCATGCGTTCAGTGGCAGGCTGAAGAGATTAGATGCTGGAGCTCAACAAGTCTTAAAAGTCAAAAAGTTAACTCCACAAAACTGGGAGATTATAAAATCATAGATTATGTGTACAGTATGCTTGTCTTGAAGTTTTTAGGCAGTCTTCTCAATTTAGAGTTAATTCTGGAGCTTTATTAAAGGTGCCTTGTGTAATTTTTAGCACCATCTAGTGGTGAGGTTTCAGGTTGCACCCAACCAAATACGCTCACGAACCAACCTACAGGAGACTGGTCTGCCACTGTTGTTTTCCTGCACCATACCGCGACTGAGAGACCGGCAAGTAAGCTGTGTACCCAGTTGGTATAATAACAATAAATCTGAGTTGAACATTACGTAGCAACCAACGCCAGATCCATGCTAATCTAGCTGGCTAACTGCCCCTTCCTTGCGTAACTACTGCCTTGTAGAACCAAATCAATCCACCTCTGCTTCATATCATCACCAGTACATAATTTCTTGCAGTATGTTGTGATGCCAGGTAATGTTAGCTAGCAGCTAGCAACCGATCATCCAAAGGCAAGCTAACGTTATCCAACTAGCCAACCAAAACACACAAAGACAATATATATATATATATATTCCTGTTTGGTGGGAGCCGCTCTAGCTCTTGGTGGACTCCTCTTCTTCACTAGCTCCACTATGTTAGCTCCACTAGCAAACTAGCTACACGTTGCCACTGTATAGAACAGGAGCAAGCAGAAAAACCACAGTGCGGAAAATCGGACCCGTATGCTTCTGACTGAACACAGCCTGTTATAGGCAACCTAGAAAGTCGGCGAATGGCTCATTGTTTAGGTGAAGTCACACACCGTGCACACAGATATAACAATAATAATAATAAAACAGTGATTAATACATGTTAATTTCCTCAGAAAACTCCACAATGCACCGTTAAGTTCTCAGCAGATGTAAAAAAAAAAAAGGAAAAAAAAGAGAATATGCCAGTGCGTGTTGTAAAGTTTCATAGTCTAGATGGTGTGTTTTGCATGAAATAGGATCCTTGGCAATCTTTTGCGGCATTGATAACTAATTAATTCCTTTTTTGTGGGAAGATAACAGGCCTCCAAACTTTAAAAGGGGAATCATTTTATTTTTTTAGAATATTGGACAGACATGCGCTTGTAAATTTTATAATATCTTCTATCGTCAATACAGTCAACATCTAGGGGTTTGGTATTATTGTCATCTCTGCAATGCAATGGCCCACTCACCTACAAATACTGTGCTTGCTTGTGTGTTAGCTTCTACTTTATACCTCAAAACGTTTGTTTTTACCACTAAATATAAATCTGAACTGAATGCTTTGGCTAAGATTTCATTTGGAGTTGCAGACAAAGGGGGTGCAGTCTCCCTATGCTCCAATAAAGAATGTCTGCCTCACCCTCAGGCAAATTCCTTTGAGTTCAAAGAAGCTGAACTGGGAGGTTAATGGTGGCCAAAAATGAGATTTGGATGTCTAATATAGAACATGCCCATTTACCTCACACTCTAGAATGACTTTGGTTCACTGATGCTTGATATAATTGGCCTGCGTATTGGAATGTCCAGACCCAGGAAATGATATACAATAATTGAAACAGCTGTCCAGAATGGTTCTTCAAATAGGGATATTAACACACTAAAATCAAGGCAATGCTCAACAAAATGGTTTGCCAAAACCCTTGCTCGCATACTATACAGCTTTTCAAACTCAACATGATCAGAATTTTTGTGAAAACTAGATGGACAACCTGTGAGCAGAGCACGAAACATTATATGTTATGCCTCTAATATACCCTCATTCCTTGCTGTAATATCTAATGATGCAGGAAGGTATTTGGAATTAAATTTTCTCTGGATGACATTACAAAATGTGGGTTTGGGGAAGCAATTTTTTAAACCGGGGGAGACAGAAGTTCTGCCCTGCAGGATTAAGTTCTGTAAAAAAATCTTTTATCCAAAATGTTAACCTCTGCTCCATTAGTTGTTAGAAGATCAAGTCAAGCTTTATCCCTTTAATTATTTTGTAAAATAAGGCAGTTGCAGGTAATAAATGCCATTGTGATGGACTATACTGGATTTCATTTTGCTACATGCTGATGATACTATGTTATGTCTTAATAAATTAGCATGTGATTTCTCATGTATTTTTATTGTTTGGGATATAAAACAAACCTGTATAAATGTACAGTGTTACCCCACAGTAGCGTATTCCAACAGTTTATAAATTCAAAGTGTGTCATCCTGGGCCTTGCAATACATATTATTTAGAGAACAATGATGCAAGAAAAAAAACTTCAACATTTACAGGAATTAAATTTGCCTTATTTGAAGTTGTATTAACTTTTATTGTTCTCTCTCTTGAAAAGAGTTTTTAACAAAGGCATAATGCGTAGTAAAAGGCATAAAGGGCATCTTCTTACACAACAAAGAAGAGAACATTACTGGGGATAATTGCTAACAAATCTTTGCCCTTTTTTTTCATATGAAACCCTTTGCATTTTTTTGCATTTGTACATTCAAGAAATTTCAAATTGAGTTGAATAAACATACATGTATTTCAATTATTGGTTCATGTATTCGAGTAATTACAATGTTGTGTCTTTAGAGAACATAGAGTTAGTTTTGTAATGTTTTTTTTATTATTTGGGATGCTCTAAGCAGGAGATGGTTTCATTTTTCTGCCTTTCTGGACAAAATAGCATTCTGTTATGATATATTGACATACACGTGGGAATTTTTCATGTTCTGTAAAGAAGCTATTGAATTTTCATACCTATCTTTGTTGATAGTTTGTAGTTAACTGAGTATGAAATATGACCACAATTTCATAAATTTTCTGGATCTGAATGTCTTGAAGACTGAACATCTATCTCTTGGAAAACCACAGATTGAAAGTATTGCATGCAAACAGTGAACACCTGACACACAGTCTACAGCTAAATGCAGTGGAAATTCAGTGGTGCTTCAGGCAGAGATATTATAAGTTAAGCAGTATTCATCAGGCTCACACCGGAGCCTAACTGAGGAATGAATTATTCTGTTCTGACAGGAACAGACACAAAAACCCCAATTTATCACATGCTGCAGTAGAAAAGCTGTTCAAATTGAGCACATTGTCATGTGAAATTGGCACATCATTTGAGGTGAATTTAGAGGTGGCAAGAGAGTGAAACACCTCGAGCAAGCGGAGGCCAGAGCTGGCTTCTGTCATACGCAGAAGGCAAATCCTAGAGGCGCAGGGGCATTGTAGGGGCATGCAACAGCCATGGGAAATAAATAAAATAAGTAAATGTGTAAATCTGGCCTATGTTGCCACCAGGGGGCAAGGTCAATACTGTGGCTTGATCCCTGGGTCATGCTATCCGTAGGTTAGCACTTAAGACATTGAACACCAATCTGCTTTCACTGTGTGTGTACCAGGGGCTTTTGGACAATACTTTAAAAAGCCGGGTGTCTGTCTATCAATCCTGCTAAGGGTTGCTGTTTCCTCATTCACAGTTATGGATTCATTCATAGTTGTAGATGCAGCACAGCCAATGTGCTCTGACACTGGTCCCAGCTTTTGGGGTCCAGTTTGGCAAAATAGGTGGCTAGCGACATTAATGGACTACATGATTTCACTTTGAATCACAAGATTGCAGCTGAGGGACGTCTGCTTTGACAATGTTAAGGCACCAACATACTTTCCATGTTGCGTTATGACAACAAAATGTCTACTTGTTACTGCACATTGCAGTATCTACTATCAACAGAAAACAATTCTTTGGAGGTAAAGATACAAAACAAATCTTGCATTTCATCTAGCAATGGCCTCCTTGTCAATAATTTTAATACATTAAATTCATGCAGGTTTTTGCACCATTCCTTTATCTAGTGATTCAAGTTGTAGTTATTTACACACCAAATATTAATCAATATGTGTTTCTCCCCATATTTCATTTTACAAATCTGCTCAGTGTTGTGTACAAAGATAAGGACCCAGCTCTAAGATTGTCATGTCAGTTGCTAACTGACAGATTCAGCTTTTATTTTGAAGGTTGCGAGTCGGAAGCGATGTTTCTGCGTTGAACACCGGCGTGACATCTCACAGCAGTAGCTGCTACGAGTGTGAAGGTAAAATCATTTTTATTAGCATGTGTTGAGAGGAGGGACACTGTAAACAGACAGTACACACAGCAGAGAGTGAGATTATTTGATATTTAGAAACACAAAGAGCGGAGCCAGCCGACTGGTGGCATTGCTAGGAAGCTAAAGCTAAGCTAACGTCTCTAGACGGGACAAACACCCCATGAGACACGTAACCAAGACGACGAGCTTTCCCTAACTTTAATAACCGTTAGCTTAGCTAGTTCTTTCCACCATTATCTATGAGCTGTAATGGGAAAGCAAGAGGACACCCGGCCCTATTTCCGTAACGTTACTCCAAATACCCGGTGTCCCCAGAGGTGATTTGTCAAATATCAGCCTAAGTCTTACCCACCTGTTAACCGGTATGCTTAACTTCCCTGAGTCCTGAGTTTATGTTAGCTAGTCTATTAACATTCTGTTGTTTGTTTGTCCTGACCTACAGTGGGCTGCAGTGTCCAGGCTAACAGCAGGTTTTTCATGCCCGTTCAATACAATGACATATGCTTTATGTGTAGAACTCACTGCTTTTTTGTTTTGTATGAGGTTTTATGTTGTAAACAACAGCAGGGGATTAAAGTGAAGAATATGATTTTACACTTGAAGCTTGTTTAATCCTGGAAAAAAAACATGTCCTCATTGTCATCATCATCATCATTATACTGTAGAAGTGGGAATTTTTTGGGAATATCATGATTTGATTCTGCTTCTGAGTAATGTAGCGTACTAAAGGTTGGTAATTTGGAGAACCTTAAAGGCCAAACTTAACCAGCACCTCCCCACCTCATGTCAAACGCTGGAGTTCATGCCTCCATTACATTCGCCAGTTTCTTTTGTGACGGTCTTGTGTATGGAGTGCAGTAGATAATGGGATACTGAGGACTGCAAAGGATATACAGGTTGTGTCGTCTAAATTAAAGCAACCAAAAAAAGGCAGCCTTTATGTGGAGGAGCTTTTGTAATGGATGGTGGGATGACAAACCATCCTTACCACTAACACCTTGAAAGGTTGAAAAGACAGCCAATCACCTTGTCCTCTTCTTGTAGGAGTTAAAAATTACATTAAAAAAGCTGTTCCATGCAAATTATTTCACTTTTGCGATGATAAATTATATTCAAGTCATGCAGAGTAATTTTTTTGAGACGAGACATTAATCAATTACTTCATATCATATATTTTGTTATTGATTCTTGGTTTATTTTATGTTTATGCATGGTCGACAAGAGTGTTAACGGCAATTCGAGAAACCCTTTCACATTAAAGGGAGTTATTTGATTCCTTGACATTAATTAATTGCATTTGATAGTTAGATTCATTGACTTATTTCTGCCCACAGCCATGACAACAGACTCCTCACTCCTCAACTCCGAACTGGAGTTACAGCAGCAAGAGGAGCTCTATCAGCAGCTGCTGCTACAGGTAATATTTCTTTAATGTTAACTACGTAACTTCTGCTCCTTATGGTAGCTAATATAGCTAATATTAGCTACCATACCATACCAGATCAAATAAGGCTTCTTTCTGCAGAGGCTCCGCTATTTCAATGTCTACAGTACCATGCTAAGGATGTCCTACCAATCTGTGGTAGACTGTGCCATTGTCTTTGCTGTCGTGTGCTGGGGCAGCAGTTGACAATAGAATAAACAAGCTCACCAGGAAGGCTATCTCTGTCCTGGGGGTGGAGCTTGATTTATTTGGTGGTGGTGTCAGAAGAGGATGCTGCACAAACTGCAGTTCTATCCTAAACTCACATTTATCATAAAACATGATAAAGGGTGTGGTATGGTGACCCAGTGTGCAAGAAAAGTCATGAAGTGCCCTCTAGGGCAGTGGTTCTCAACCTGGGGGTCAGGACCCCCCCGGGGGTCGCGAGATAATTTCGGGGCGTCGCCAGATGGTTGTGGAGAAGAAAATAAATTAACATATTTTAGACTGGGAATGATTTTTACATTACATTGCCTGTACCAGTGACATAATATGCCTTAGAATAGATTTTATGTGTGTTTGTGAG